>JARFIW010001120.1:0-95000 GCA_036346225.1 Platerodrilus igneus | reverse complement strand
GATTGAATATACTCCAGGGTTATCAAAAAAAATTTTTAAATGCCTTAAGAACTATAACATCTATGTGGCACATAAGCCAAATAACTCTTCAAGAGCGGTATTTACAAAACTTAAACCGATAATAGATGGAAAAACAGAACCCACACAATATACAAAATCAACTGTAAAGAATGCCCTGAGTATATATCGGAAATTTAAACAATACCTCCATAAACGAGTTTATGAACACAAATATACTATAAAACTAATAATAAAAAAGTACGGCCCTAGCAACGCACGCAATTGAAAAAGTCCACCAGTTCGATTTTAGTAATGTTAAAATTTTAGGAACGGAAATAAATGATAACAAAAGAAACATACTTGAAACAATAGAAATTCAAAAAAACCCTAAAGCTATAAACTCAAAAATAGACCAAGACGGATTTATAAATATTTACCACAATTTAATACAACAGAAATAATCTGAATACCACATACATTAATATCCTCTCACACTGTATATCAGCATAAGCATGTAAAAATTCATATGTTTAATTCAATAGCATTATCACTGATAAGGTATTAGGTTTGTAAAATTTTATTAATCTAAATGTTAGTTGTAAATTGACAAGGAAAGCAAGTTTTAAATTAAAACCTAAAGAGTATTATTAGGATGTATTGTTGCTTATCCTACAATGTTAGAAATAATTTATTTATTTTGTAAGTTTTAGTAGTTTGACTTTGCATTAAATGGTATGTATGCAATTTAATTTTAAAAAATCATTATTTAATTAGAGATAGTTTATAGGTTTCATATTTGAAAATGGTTGTTTAACCGAAACGCGTCATATGAATATTAAAAATTAAAAAGCAAGAAAAAAGTGTTTATTTTACATGTAGAAAACATTCAAATTAATTATTAATGACCAGTTCCAAGAAAAGTTTTGCAAAAAATAATATAAATGGTCAAGAAAATATAAAAATTATTATATATATATATATTACTATGATATTAATGTCCCACTTTCGGGTCGTCATAAAAATACTATGTAGTTTTTGCCCCCAAGTTGTTGCGTCATATAATTACTGTCAATAATCGTAGAAACACCCTTTTCTTTTCTGTAATTTCCCTTAAATTGAGCCCCAGGCTTGGGCAGCCATAAAAAAAATTGACATGATAACGCCGTATTCAGTGTTATGAACGTTTTACTTAACGCCACCGCTGTGTTTTCACTTCAAATTTTTTATTTTATTATTATGCCACGGCTAGCCCTTTTCAATCTACACAGAGTACACAACGTTACGATGATCAATTTTTGATTTTCACCCCTTTATGATTACCTATTTGAATTGATAAAACGAAGTCAATTAATTTCATATAATGAAAAAAAATAATATTTACAATTTTTGAAATTCTTCAAATACACTCCTCAATCAATTATTATCATATGTATTATTTATCCCAAAATTTATATACTTTTAATTCAATATAAAGTCACCAAAACTACCTCTTTACAAAGAAATCTGGAACGTTCTAGACCTCTTTATGATTTATTACGTAAGTTTAACGTATGCAATGTTTCTTGTTGACTTCCTAACAGGTTTTGGATAAATTGAATAAATTCAATATTAAAATTTAAATTGAAAAATAACTTAAAATTAAGTAGATCTGACCTGTGATATGTTGTTTCTGTTCTGGATCAACGCCCTCTTTGTTGTCTTCAGTCGTCTACCAATGCTCTGCTTAGTTGTACTAATATTTGAGTACAATTTCCCCTTGTTTTCCAAAAATTACTTCGTGCTTCTTTATTTTATATTTTTCTGCAAATGCTTTGAATCTCTTCCCTTAAATACTTTCGACGCAGAATTGTACCAAAATTCGATTAAAATTGTCCCCTTAGAATCCACTTAGAATTAGAACTTCTTTTCGACGCAGCTTCGAAATGTCCAGAAATATACCATAGATTTGAAGTATTATTGTCGACACAGATTTGAAGCCCTATCAGTATAAATATTTAATTTAAATTAATTACCCAAATTCTACTCACGTTTTCTATAAAAAAAAAAAACGGCAAAGACTCTTCATATATGCTTAACGTAATTGTTGCACTATTTTCACTGTAACTTAAATTTGATCTATTATGCTTTATTTATTTTACGCGTGGATTTCTGGTTAACAGTGTCGTAGCTTCGACGTGCATCAGTTGTGGACTGAGTCGTGTTATCACCGAATAGATGTTAAATAGCCTTTTCCCACTACTTCTGGGCTGGGTTTTCAAGCAGTTCTGCAGATTATTTCAACCAACCAAGTTTTGTCTTTAATATTCCTTGTATTTTGAAGCTGTTACTAATGTAATTAATTCGGATTTTCGTGTAATTGTATTTATTTACTATTGTTATCTTTGCCAGACGTTCAACTATAAGTCTGTTGTTTTGTGTAGATATCGCCTTTTGGATAATTGTACAAAATACATGATGTAACTTTAATGTTGTTTTCGTTTATGTATTTATGCATCTTTGAAACTGCGTTTTCTTATCAAAGCGTTTATCGTTCCAGCGTATTTGCATAAAGCTTTGTTCGGTTTTATCTACTCTACTGCGTATTTGTTTTATAACTAATTAGACACTTCTCAACGTATGTTTAATTACATGTACGATTATTTCTCTGCTGAATATACGTTCTATTGTTGAAAGATATGCTTACTGGCATTACTTAAAATTAATAACGGTCTATATACAGGGTGTTAAATGCTTGCTATTTACATAATGTACAAATTGCCTATTTTTCTGCTAAATAAATGCAGCTTTCTGATTCCTATTGCTATTTATAGTTACTACACGACTCTTGCTACTCAATACACCCCTAAACAACCCCTTATCACAGCAATATATATATATATTCTATTTTATCGATATTCAGTTGTATGTGAAAGGGGTTAAGCAACCTGCGGCTACCAAGATCCTCCAATACTTAAACATTTGCCAAATTAATAGTTTTCTAATAAATCCTTTCGCACTAGCAACATTACTTGAGAATATTGCAAAACCAACACCTGTAGCTGTTTATAATAATCATCAGGTTTAAGTGCAATTATTTTTTTCAGCATTAAGTTTCCCGCCTTGGAATTGGTTGGACGCGTTCCTTCATTGATTTCTTTTCTGAGTTAGTCTACACATTTCCTGAAATTTCGTCAGTCTAGATACAGTTTGGTTCCCCTTCTATTGTTTCCAAAATACATACCCTATTCTACGACCCATTAAACATACTAAATTGTTAAGGTTTATAAATTGTTTTAAAGCAAACGCAATTAGTAAATGGTATTCTCAATTGGTACAATTAATTTTAAGTATCAACTTCAAATAAGAATGAAATAATGATTGGTTGGCCATTTGTATAATAAACAAGTACATAATCCTAAATTTAAAATTAATAATTGCTGAGAAAAACAAAAGTACATCTAAATTGTGGCACAACAATATCCACAAACGATCAAAAAGATTGAGAGTCATTGGAATAATATTATAACCCGATTAGTATAATAACTTGTAGAATTGCTAACATTATATAAACCTAGTTGATGTACAAGAGTGAGAAAGTATTTTGAACCTGCTTTACGTGCGAGAGATATAGATATAATATGAAATTTAAAAATTGAAGCATCCCTTGATGTGGATATGACAGATATAGAATAGCAAGGAAAAATTTGTCGATTTCCTCCGCTTTTACAGCAGTGAATATCCCAAACAATTTAGGTGCAACTTGAATTGTTACAGTAATTTGTATAGATTGAGAACTTTTTACGCTTTTGGTTAAATATTCGGACTCTACAACGATTAAGCGTTACAAAAAATAAAAGTCGAATGAGAAAGGGAAAAGTAATTTAAAACGGACAACTTATTATTGAAGTATTCTGTGTAATTTTGATTTCCGTATAATAGTGTTTAATAACCTATTGCAATAGATAGAAATTCTATAAGAATAATAAATTTAGAAATCACCAAAGCAGTATTTTAGTTCTGTGCGATAACTTTGAATTAAAACTCTCAATTCATTAATTATTTTAAAAACCACCAAAAAGGAAAGCAAATTTCAATACATTTCTCATAAAATATAAGAAAGCTTTTGTACATTAAAAATATACCATTTAATAATTCACCTACATAATTACAAATAGTTACAATGTATGCAAGATGCAATAACGATCGAGTTTTACAAAGTAACACAAAAGAAAAACCATGAGTGCATAAACCCACAGAGATCAGTTTACACCCCCATACATCATTCTACTTGACTATGTATTCATTTATATCTCAATTACGCAGGATTAACACAAAGAAACGGTGACAGTTAGCTATTTTACAAATGTTAGGTACGTATTAATAGCCTACCCTCTAAGGCCGAGAAGAGGGGATAATGATGATATCGTTAGATAGATACTTGAACACGAGAATTACAATACCTTAGAAACCAACAACACAAACATATGGACTGAAAGTAAAGGTTTGCTATGTCGTGAATACCCTATTATGGAATAGCAAATGAGGGTCAACGTGTTTAAACACGAATTTTTGGCACCACTTACAACCCAGAGAAAATTAAAACAGTTGTTTCCCAGTAGAATATTTTGTGATTAAGGTCCCAAAAGGATGAAATAATGTTTAGACATTGTGAATTTAATAATAAATAATTAAGATATATAACCGTAAAGGATAGATGAATTTAAAATGGACTGATGTTGCATTATATCAAATTTTGTTTAATATATATCTTTTGCTATAGAAATATTGTAGTAATAACTCGAATAGTAATGTAAGTATATTTCATGGTAAGTGTTATGATCTTATATTAATTATACCGATGTACTAGTTAAGCTATTATAATTTTAATTAAAGATAACTACCATGTGAAAAGGACCTTCTATGTGATCGAAGCGTCTGTATGCACAATAAATATGTGTAATTTCATCATAAAGACCTCAATACCCAAGAAACAGCTTGTAAAATGTATTAATTATTATTGAATAGAAGATCAAGAACCAAACCTAATATATATAATAATATATATATTATAATAATAAAAGAAAGAATAGGAAAAGAAATTTGAAAGCCAAGTCATTTAAACCGGCTATTTGAGGGAAAATGGCCTTGAAGGTTAACCGCACCAGTTTTAAGGTTACCAATTATAACCGGGCACATAATTAAATTACCAAAAATGTGTCAATCTAAAACCAACTTTAATACTTTTTGTCAATCATATCTGAAATTGTCAAGTTTCTGACTTATGTATAAACGGAAGACCTTAAAATCACGGCTATAAGCCAGTATTAAAAATAAATATTATAATTATTTTACAAAAGTTAAATTTCGTATTAAATAATAAGATGAAATACTTTGGAAAGGCCAAATATATTTAAGTATAATAAAAAAATATAAGGCTTCATTTAACCTGCACTAGTTTTGCCGGAAGGTTATAATTATACGACATGGCAAATTTAAATTTAAATTTAATTTAATACCTTATACCTATTTTACGGTGCTTCTTGTCATATCTGAATAAGTCAGAAACTTACAATTCAGAAGATTGACAAAATGCTAAACGTAAATTAAAATTAGGTTTATAAATGGTACTTGTACACGATTTAAATTTGTAAATTTTAATTATTAGCCATCGGCCTCGGTAGCGTAATTGATAACGCACAGTTCCGGCAAACTGAGATGCAGGTGTAAATCCTGTCCAAGGCCTTATATTTTCCTTCTTTCAATTACTAGCTCGATTTGAAATGATCATTTGGGCTTTGCTCAAAAGTCTAAGTTATTATTTCATCTTATTCATTTCAATACGTAAGTATTTATCAACTTACCTTTGTGTAAAACCAATTATAATATTTATATATTAATACTTGGCTTATAGCCGTGATTTTGAGCGGTGCTTCCGTCTATATCTGACATAAGTCAGAAACTTGACAATTTCAGATATGATTGACAAAATTAAACGTAATTGAAAGTTAGGTTTATATATGGTACTTGTACACGATTTAGATTTGTAAATTTTCCAATTATAGCCATCGGCCTCGGTAGCGTAATTGGATAACGCACAGTTCCGGCAAAACTGAGATGCAGGTGTAAATCCTGTCCAAGGCCTTATATTTTCCTTCTTTCAATTACTAGCTCGATTTGAAATGATCATTTGGGCTTTGCTCAAAAGTCTAAGTTATTATTTCATCTTATTCATTTCAATACGTAAGTATTTATCAACTTACCTTGTGTAAAAAACTAATTATAATATTTATATATTAATACTTGGCTTATAGCCGTGATTTTGAGCGGTGCTTCCTGTCTATATCTGACATAAGTCAGAAACTTGACAATTTCAGATATGATTGACAAAAATGCTAAACGTAATTGAAAGTTAGGTTTATATATGGTACTTGTACACGATTTAGATTTGTAAATTTTCCAATTATAGCCATCGGCCTCGGTAGCGTAATTGGATAACGCACAGTTCCGTCAAAACTGAGATGCAGGTTCAAATCCTGTCCAAGGCCTTATATTTTCCTTCTTTCAATTACTAGCTCGATTTGAAATGATCATTTGGGCTTTGCTCAAAAAGTCTAAGTTATGATTTCATCTTATTCATTTCAATACGTAAGTATTTATCAACTTACCTTGTGTAAAAAACTAATTATAATATTTATATATTAATACTTGGCTTATAGCCGTGATTTTGAGCGGTGCTTCCTGTCTATATCTGACATAAGTCAGAAACTTGACAATTTCAGATATGATTGACAAAAATGCTAAACGTAATTGAAAGTTAGGTTTATATATGGTACTTGTACACGATTTAGATTTGTAAATTTTCCAATTATAGCCATCGGCCTCGGTAGCGTAATTGGATAACGCACAGTTCCGGCAAAACTGAGATGCAGGTGTAAATCCTGTCCAAGGCCTTATATTTTCCTTCTTTCAATTACTAGCTCGATTTGAAATGATCATTTGGGCTTTGCTCAAAAGTCTAAGTTATTATTTCATCTTATTCATTTCAATACGTAAGTATTTATCAACTTACCTTGTGTAAAAACTAATTATAATTTTTATATATATATATATATATATATATATATATAGGTGGTTTGTGGCAACGGTCGATAACTCCGTTAATAATACGTAAACCAAATTGGAGGCATATTAGGCATGCCTAAGTGCACATTTTAAAAATATTTGAAGCATACAGGGTGTTTCATAATTCAGGGCATATTAAACTTATATTTTTTAAATGGAACACCCTATATATTATTACATTTTGAAAAGCCCATAAAAAGAATTGATATCAAATTGTATCTGTCTATCTTTTGTTTTTGAGATATTCAACTGTTTTTGAAAAATGACCCATTGGAACATTCACCACTAATACACACAATTTTCAAGATCCAGAAAATTTTACCATATACCATAGATATTAATATCACTTTTGAAATTTCTTCCAGTATACAGGGTGTCGTTTCCAAATGCAATTTTAATTATTTTTTTAAATGGCACCCTACCAATTTTATTGCTACAATAGATAGTTCATTAAGTGTCCTTTCATTTTATTAAGCATTCCCTATACCTAAATCCATTACTTTCTGAGATATTTTGATTTTCTTCAAATTTTATGAATGTTTTTAATTTACATAAAGAAATAACACTATTGGAGAATATTATAAAACAATTAATACATTTTGATTAACAATCAACTACAGTTATCAATAACAATTTTCACTAAAGATATAACAACCTACAATAATACGCTATCAACAGAATTCTGTCAGATCAACAATATGCATTTTATAGAAAATGTTCAAAGGAAATCAGGCAGGCTTTGAAAAAATAACTATTACATGTAAAGTGTCATTTAGGTTTATTAATTGTAGTGTGTTGTCATTTAACAGGATATTCTCTTGGTATATTCTTGATGCAAGTAGGAAATTTTTAAACTTGCTCTCAATACCCAAATCATATTTATTTGTTCTTCCACTGTAAAATTCATTTTGAAAACTCCTTCAAAGATTACATTTAAAACAGAACTGATAATGTGTTAAATGACAACACACTATAATTAATAAACCTAAATGACATTTTAATTGTAATTGTTATTTTTTCAAAGCCTGCCTGATTTCTGTTTGAACATTTTCTATAAAATGCATATTGTTGATCTGGCAGAATTCTGTTAATAGGTATTATTGTATTTTATATCTTTAGTGAAAATTGTTATTGGATAACTGTAGTTGATTGTTAATTAATATGTATTGATTGTTTTATAATATTCTCCAATAGTAAGTTATTTTTAGTTATGTAAATGAAAAATATTCATAAAATTTGAAGAAAATCAAAAATATCTCGGAAAGTAATGGATTTAGGTATAGGGAATGCTTAATAAAAATGAAAAGATACTTAATGAACTATCCATTGTAGCAATAAAATTGGTAGGGTGCCATTTAAAAAAAATTTTGAAAATTGCATTTTGCGAAACCTGACACACCCTGTATACTGGGAAGAAATTTCAAAAAAGTGATATTTACAAATATACTATGGTATATGGTAAAATTTTCTGGATCTTGAAAATTAACATAAGTTGTGTATTAGTGCAGTGACAATGTATCCAATTGAGGTCATTTTTTCTAAAAACAATTGAATATCTCAAAAACTAAAAGGAATAGACAGATACAATTTGACATCAGATTAAAGCTCCTTTTATGGGCTTTCCAAAAATGTAATAATATATAGGGTGTTCCATTTAAAAATATAAGTTTAATATGCCCTGGAATTATGAAACACCCTGTATGCTTCCAAATATTTTTAAAATGTGCACTTTAGGCATGCCTAATATGCCTCCAAATTTGGTTTACGTAGCTTTTATAATAACGGAGTTATCGACCGTTGCCACACTAAAAACTCACCCAATAATTGATATTGTAGTGATTAATACTTCACATCATACATCCACATCACCTTCATACATACATACACATGTACACATACACATACGCACTAACAAAACAGATTTAAAATACATAATCAGAAATATGCATGGACACTCATATAAATATAACATGTATACACACTCATACTCTTACATATACACACACACAACCACCACACATAGGCATCCTATATTTAAAACTTTTAATAACAAAAAGTGAAACTGATAGATTTCAAAATCTGACATTTTATATTTATTCAAATTATACAATTTTTACAACTTGAAGCAAACATTATTTTAAAAGATTTTTCGATTTAATATCTATGTTAATTTAATATATATCCTCACCTTGTAAGTTAATAGCAATTCATGTATATGTTAGCCTAGTTAATTGTATTTTAGAAAGCCTGTGATCAAGAATTTGAAATAGATTCGAAAATTTAGGCCTTAAAAAAGAGTATACTTTCCTCCAGCTGACCTCAAACCCATTAATAATATATCGTATTTGTGCAAGGTCATTATCTCCAAACTGTATTATATATATATATAAAACTTTTTTAACTTTAACGAGATTGCTAATTAAGAGAAAGCTGCGGGAAAGGTTGACCAAGAACGATCGCTGCGAAAGCAACGAAAGTGCAGAAAGCTCACAGTATGTGTTATTTGACTGATCATTCAAGAGGACAAACAGGATTAGCAGATAAGAAACTAACGGTTGAAGAACTAAAATGACCTAAAACCCCTAAAGGAAGTCCAGGAGGTAGCTTACCAGAAAGCGTTCAGGGTGACCAAGGAATTTGCAAGACGAGTGTGTGACGAGAACCGCGTATAAATGGGACTCGATTGGAAATATAGGGTATTGGACTCAAAATACAAAAACAGAGCGAAACGGCGCATCTCCCAGGACTTAAAAGTGATACCAATTTTGACCCACCAGAACATTTGGTACACACCTACGTAGTGCATACCCAACTTTATTTAGCAGTAAGAAGTAAATAGTTATAGGCAGACGACCAGATCTTTGGATACTGGAAAAATTTATATTCGGGGTATGTATAAATATTGTGGCAGTTGTACTCGCATAAGCATTGATTTGTATTAATTAGTAGATTTTGCAGTTATCTTAAACCAGCACATTTTTAGTGTGATGACGCTAACCGACATAATGCATATGTGTGTGCACCTGATAATTTGCGTGATTTTTTTTTGCTATTCTGTGCACTGTTGTGCATGCTTAATGCTTTATTTAGATATTTATATTTTATGCATGTAAGGTACGTTTACATATTTTATTGTTTTGTGGCTTGATTTGTTTTGTTTGACGTTTTGCAGCCTATTCTTGACCGTAGTATTTATAGGAAGGGAGATTGAAATTAGAATATAAGTCAGATAGGGAACATTAGGGACGAATTTAGATTAAAGTTAGAATAAAATACTTAGGCTAAGGAGGACGATATTGTAAATTTTTAGTACAGAAATAAATAGCTGGATTTGCTATTAATAAATTTAGAATAATTTAATAATAATAATTCAATTCAATTCAATTCAATAAACTTTTATTCATATTTTATAACACAATTGCATATACATCATAAGCTAACCTATGAGGTTGCTTGACATGATGTTGTTCTACTTCTTGGTTCCCGTAATTTAGCGCTATATAATAAATTATCTACAATATTTTGTTTGACGCCTAAAAAATATAAACAATTTTTTTTTATAAATATATACTAAACAAATTTTATCACTAAAAACTAAGTATCGCAATATTATGTGTAGGAATTGTATAAACTATATATATTGAATTTTGTATATTTTTCTATGCTATATGTACATTTATTTACATAGTTAATTTTCAGCGCCCTAAACTTATTACGGAATTTATAAAGGGAAAATTAATGTGTGATCTATTTAAGTTTCTTTTGGCTCTACTCTCTTTCATTAACGTGTACGTTTTAGCATAACTCTGCATTTAATTCTTTTGTGCGGTTTTGGTGCTTTAATTAGTTTGTGTGTTTAAATATAATTTTATGTTAGCCTTTAAAGTTTTCATATTAATATATTGTCTGCATTCTTGTGGCAGTTCATTAAACAAGGTTGGTACAGTGTAATTTAGACATTTTTTACCATAATTATTTGCTACAAATGGAACTCTGTATTTAACTTCTCTTAAGTGGTACTTATTTTCGTCAATACTTAGATATTCCTCTTTAAAAAAATTGTCGATTATCATGTTGTATTTGAATATTCCTTTTACTGTTAACAGATTGTTGTTGATTAGTTTTTCTTGGAAAGTAGAATTCCAGTTTTCTTTATCCAGCAGCTTTAAGAATTTTTTTTGGATTATTTTGATTTTATTCAAGTGAATATCATTTGCATTTCCCCAAGCTGTCAATCCATATCTCATCACAGATTCTACTAACGCCGTGTATATTATTTTCCTCATACGAGGTGGTAACATGTCAGATAGGTAATAAAACTTTACCAAGATGGCCAATAGCCTATTACATACCTTTTTAATGTGAATATCCCACCGAAAGTAATTGTCCACTGTAATACCCAAATACTTATATTCCGTACAGTTCATCACCACCTTACATAATGATTGGCACATTTCCAGTCCCTTTTCTTTTGCTTGAAAGCATCTGCAGGAGTGTATTTTTATTACTGGGTCTTTTTTTGTATCTCTATAAGGGGTTGAAATGTAGAGTGTTTTGGTTTTATCTAGATTTATAATTAGAGAGTTATCGTGCGACCATTTAGCAAGTTGATTAGTGTCTTCTTGTAACATTTGTTCCGCTATAGTAAATGATTTATGATGCGACATTAAGAGAATATCGTCCGCAAACATAAATACAGTGCAATTTTTAATTACACTAGGTAAATCATTTATGTATAATGTAAATAATAAAGGACCAAGGACTGAACCTTGTGGCACGCCTACATCTAAAGATTTTTCTTGGCTTACTGTATTATTTATCTTTACCACAAATTTTCGTCTCTCGAGGTAATTCTTGAATAGTTCCAATGGTGGTCCATGGAACCCTAAGTCATTCATTTTGGCTATTAGGTTTTCATGATTAATTGTTTCAAAAGCTTTGGTGAAATCAACAAACAAACATATTACGTGAATGTTGTGTGCTAAATATTGGTATACTACGTTCGAAAACTTTGTCAGCAGGTTATTTATGCCCCGTCCCTTTATAAATCCATATTGCACATTATTTATTATACTATTTTCTTGAATAAAGTTGTACAATTTTTCCGAAACATGTTTTCAAATATTTTTCAATTACTGGTAGTATGGAGATCGGTCTATAATTTGATAAGTTTGTATAGCTGCCGTTTTTATGTATAGGTCTTACTATGGCCGTTTTCATTTTGTCTGGTACTTTTTTTGTTTTAATAATTGTATTTATTAAATTTTGAATTATGAGGTTTATATTATTATTTTTTTTTAAAAACTGTATGTCCCTTGCTCTTATGCTATCCGCTCCGGGTGACTTTTTAGGGTTCAATTTTGAATTTCCTT
The DNA here is from genome assembly GCA_036346225.1 of Platerodrilus igneus. Taxonomy (NCBI): domain Eukaryota; kingdom Metazoa; phylum Arthropoda; class Insecta; order Coleoptera; family Lycidae; genus Platerodrilus; species Platerodrilus igneus. Next base: position 82,527 of record JARFIW010001120.1, on the reverse strand, counting down.
ATTAACAAATTCTAATGCTACTTCCTGTAGGTAAAAGGTACTAACTTTATTAATATTTTTTATTGAATTTCTGAGTAACTGCACGTGGCATTTGTGTTTTAGCGAGCAGACGTTCTGAAAGAATGTTTCCGCAAATTGATTTGCTAGTTTTTTATCACTTCGTATTGGAAAATGTTGCTTGACTAATTGATCGATATTTGGTTTGTCTTTGGGATTTGTTATCTGATTGATTAGTTTCACATTTCTTTTGTATTGTTTTGTACTTCCTTGAACTTGTTAGTGTAGTATTGTACTTTATTCTTTTTAATTTTTGAGTTTAAATAATTTCTAAATTTTTTATATTCATTTAGATCATTCTGCATCCTCGAACGTTTCCATTTTCTAAACATGCTATCCCTTTTTTCATCAACGACTGTAAATCTGCGGTCATCCAAGGTTTTTAAATGTAGAATTTGAATTTTTATTGTCTTCGTTGCATTATAAATTTCGAGTTTTATATACCTGGATAAATGTTTGTGTAATACTATTATATAGTTTCTGAGGGTTATTTATTTTTCTATTTTTTCAAACTTTATATTGGCCAAATAGAATTTAACTAACTGTTCACTTAGTGTGATTTTTGGTTCTATTTTATTGATCTTATTACTTTTATTATGCACTACTAGATTTACTGAGATGATGTAATGATCTGATATTTTTGCTTGTATAATTGCCGAGTATATTATTCTAAATTCACCCCTCACATATAAATGGTCAAGGCAAGAAGACACAAGTCTGTTATTGTAAATTTCTTGTCTGGTATAATCCTTTATACATTTAAAAAAACCATTACCACTTAATAATACTTCATACTCATTTATCGTTTCCGACAGTTTCTCACTTTCCGTATCTAAATTTATGTCTCCTCCAAATATAACATTTTTATTTTTTTGGCATTTCTTTATTTGATTTTTTAATTCACCAATGAAATCTTTTACATTATAGTTTGGAGGTCTATATACCACAATAAGCTCTATTTCTTTTCCTTGAAAATTTAATTTGCCTTGTATGTTTTCATATGATGCCGACTTATATATAGTTTCTGTTAATTTGAGATTGTCTCGGATATAAACTATTATTCCCCCACCTTTCCTTTGAGATCGTAACTTAGCGTGCATGTTATAGCCTTCAATTTGATATATATCTAACTCATGATTTTGTATTGATACTTCCATTAAAGCTAAAATTTCAATTTTGACATTTGACAAGTATAAAAGTAATTGATCAAAATGGCTTTTGATTCCGTTGATGTTTAGGCAGAATATGTTAAAACTATCCTCTAAGTTATGCGTCTGAATTAGATCTTTATACTCCTCAATATTACCAAACGTATAAAATTGAACTTTACTCTCAATTCTCGTATAATCGTCTTCTTCTAGCATTTTGTATTGTGACTTTAAATTTATTATTTTATTCAGAATAAATATCAAAAACTAAACTTAAAATACCTTTCTATCAAAGTAACCATCAAAATTAAAAATAAAAACTGTTCTCTTAACTTTAAATTACCTATAAATAACTGTAATGTTGTAATAGTAGTAATCTTAACGTATTCTAAGTAAATCCCTTTCGGTTTCTATACGTATTACGCTTGGTTCTTCGTTTGATTTTTTTGCGTATATTCTACCGCTTTTTCACCCATACAAAAGTCCATCGGAGTTCCTTGGCTTTCTGCTTTGCATTCCATAGTAGTGATTTATTGTATGCTGTTAAATTTTCATTAATAAAAATTTTTCGGTCGCTTGCATTATTTAACAAATCACTATTTTTGACTACCTGTCTTTTTTTGCTAATTACGCTATCCCTAAATACTTGGGAAGAGCATCTAACAATTACAATTGGAATAGCCTCTGGTTTCCTTTTCGGAAGCCGATGTACGATCTGTATATCATTTGGATCCATATTTATCTGAAAGTGGTGTACTAATTTTTTAACTACTTGTTTTAAAAATCCGTCCTGCTTTTCTTCCGCAGTGGTTTCCAAACCGTGAATTTCAAAGTTAACGTTTCTTCCACGTTGTTCAATTGCATTTAATTTGCCCTCAAGTTCCAGGATTTTGTATCCTTCGCCTTATTTTCTTCGAGTAAAGTACGCACGTCTTTAGTCAGTTCCTTGTTTGCGTTTCGTAGTTGAATTACTTCGTGTTTTAGATCATCATAAAAATTTGATAATGCTTTTATGTCATTCTTTATCTCGTCTACAGCCTGTTTGTATTTATCAAGTTTGTTCGAAATTACATTAAACATTTGCTTGATATCTTCATCACCTGCAGGCGTGGAAGATTCCGATTTCTGACTTAGATTTTCACTTCTACATTCTAGGCATTTCCAGGTCTCTTTTTGTTGTCGACATACGCGAATATGTCGATTCCGATAATCGAGCACGAATAATGCAGTTTGCTTTTACAAGTATTACAAGTAACATAATTACCATCTGGATTTAATGCTATTTCACACTTATCGCACTTCATTATCAGAGTATTTAATTTTAATCAAAATGCAGATACTATTTAGAAAGAGTAATCATATGGTATCACTTTTGTTCAGTCTTCTATCTACTAATCGCACTTATTCACTAAGTTTATAAATATTTTATAGAGCGACTTAATTCACGTCCGGACAGCTCGAGAGGCGAGCCAATAATAATAATAATAATAATAATAATAATAATAATAAGATAAATAGGATTGTTTCCTTATAGTTATAGTTACCAATACCAATGTATTTTGTAATGTTATATTTTGTATTGAGTTTATAAATAAATAAATAATAATAATAATAATAATAATAATAATAATAATAATAATAATAATAATAATAATAATAATAATAATAATAATAATAATAATAATAATAATAATAATACAATACAATACAATACAATAACTTTATTTACATTTTTTTCTATACATTTATATATACATCATAAGCTAACCGAAAACGGTTGCTTGACATGATGAATTACTATTGCTATTTCCCTAATTTTTCACTTAGCTTAAATTTATTGAAATGCTTAAAAAAAGTCTAAACCTATAAAGTAATTAAAAAATCTTCTTTTTCCATAAATAATTTATAAATAAAATATGTTATTAGTTATTTTTAATTGATTCAAATAACTTAAAACCAATCTATACTTATAAAATAGTTTTTATAATTTAAAATAAATTATATTTTCACTTAGCTTTAATTCATTCGAACAACTTAACAAAAGTCTAAACTTTTAAAATAATCAAAAAAAATTTTTTCCCCTAAATTATTTAAAAAATGAAATATATTATCAGTTATCTTTGATTCATTCGAATAACTTAAAAACCAATCTGAACTCATAAAATAGTTTTTATAATTTAAAAATAAATTATATTTTTACTTAGCTTTAATTTATTGGAGCAACTTAAAAATAGTCAAAACTTATAAATTAAGAAAAAAAAATTCTCCCCTAAATTATTTAAAAAATAAAATATATTTTCGGTTATCTTTGATTCATTCGAATAACTTAAAAATCAATCTAAAATTATAAAATAATTTTTATAATTTAAAATTAAATTATATATTCACTTAGGTTTAATTCATTTGAACAACTTAAAACCAATCCAAACTTATAAAATAATAAAAAAATTTAAAAAAAAACTAAATTAAAAAATTTTAAAAAAGAAAAAGCTCAAAAAGAAAAACTCAAGAAAACCAAAAAACATTTTTTACTCTTACTCAATTCTATGAAACCTTCACTAATTAAGGAAATTGCGATTAAACTATTTAATGTAATATTTTTCTGGACAATTTCTTAGGCTCAACTCTCTTTATATTTATTACTATTTTATATCCCCTGCATCACTAAATTTAATATTATAACATGTATAATTCTGTGAAAGTGTAATACCTTAAATGTACAATGTAAAATATATCTATAAATGTACACCAACTTAAAACCAAATTTACTGTAGAATCATTGCTACCTACTATTTTGTTAGTATGTTGTTTGTGCTTTTCGGATCCTGTAATTATAAACAATTGTTATTAAGGTATGTTTTTACATTAATTTTAAAACTCTTCATGTTTATAAATGTTTTACAGTTATCAGGTAGGTTGTTGACTAATTTTGGGACAAGATATGCAAGACATTTTCTCCGTATGAATTATGTGTAAGTGGTACTATATATTTAGTGTCTCTAAGTTGATGCTCATTTTCTAGTACTCTAAGGTAAGTATCGCTAAATGTATTCTCAAGGATGATTTTATAATAGAACATTCCTTTTGCAGATAACACATTATTTTTAATTAGAATATCCTTGAATGTATTATTGCTGCAATCAGGATCCATTAACTTAAGTATTTGTTTTTGTAGCTTGTGTATTTTTTTAATATATGTATCACTGGCATATCCCCAGCTTTCAATACCATATCTAATAACGGATTCAACTAAACCTATGTAAATTGTTTTTCTAACATTATAAGGAACTGTATCTGCAATGTAGTAGAGTTTCACCAACAAAGTCTTTAATCTATTACAAACTGCTTTAATTTGCATATCCCAACGGAAGTAGCATCTACTATTATTCCCAAATATTTATAAGATATACAACATGTTATATTTTACAATCGCTCTGACATAATAATTTTCCTAAATTTTGTAACTGGAAACATTTACAAGAATGAACTCTAATTTTAGGTTGGTGTGCCCTTTTCATGTGTGGCGTAGTGATATATAAGCTCTTTGTTTTTAACATTCATAGTTAATAAGTTGTCGTGTGACCACTTTGATAGTTCATTTACATCTTTTGCAGTAACTTTTCAGCAGTTGTAAATGATTTATGACACGAAATTAAGAGTATGTCATCCGCAAACATTAGGATTTTACAATGCTGGATTACCCTGGGAAGATCATTTATATACAGCAAAAATAATAGTGGACCAAGAATAGATCCCTGTGGCACGCCAATGCCTAATTCCTTTTGTAAACTTGTTTTGTTATTTATTTTAACAACAAACTTTCGATGTTCCAGATAGTTTTGGAAAAGTTTAATTGATGGTCCTGAAAAACCTAGCTTTTTCATTTTTTCAATAAGAATTTTGTGGCTGATGGTTTCAAATGCCTTCGAGTAATCAACAAAAAAGCAAATGACATGTATATTATTTGCCAAATTACTGTAAATTATATTTGAAAATACCGATAAAACCTTGTTGGTACCGGCCCTTTAAAAACCATATTGCTCACACGTAATAATGTTATTATCATTAATAAAATTATTTAACTGGTTTGAAATATGTTTTTCAAATATTTTTTCAATTACAGGTAGAATTGAAATTGGTCGGTAGTTTGACAAGTCGGAATAACTACCGTTTTTGTGTATAGGCTTTACGATTGACACTTTAAAAGTATCTGGTACCCTATTTGTTTTTATAATTGCATTTATAAATTTTGTATTAGAATACTCATATCCTCTTTCAAAATTTTATGTCTTTTGACCTAATATTATCAAAACCAGGTGATTTTTGGTATTTAATTTTGTATTTCGTTGAAAATAAAAGTATGACTTACTAAATGAAGATGAAAGGTACTTATTACCTGAATATTTTCTTTCTTGGTTTGCATTAAAGTTACCGGGCACATATGAATAATTCCGTTCACATTATTTAGAAATGTTGAAGCGAACTGATTAGTAATTAAATCATCATCCATCTTAGGTAGGTGAAATTTTATTAATTGATCTATACTTTGTTTTTCCTTTTTTTGTATTAATTCGTTTATTAACGTCCACATTTCTGTTGTTTTGTTTTTCACTACATTAAATTTTTCGGTGTAATATTCCTTTTTTCTTTTTAATTCGTAGGTTTAACCAATTTCTATATTTTGGTATTTGATTCTATCTTTTCTAGTCCTGAATTACGCCAAATTCCAAACAACTTATCTCTTTCTTTAATGCAAATAAATAAATAATTATTCATCCACGGCTTTCTATATAGAGATTTCTGATGATGCGACTCGTTTTTATATTTTCTAATTACTTGAGAATTATTATATGCCGTATTACATGTTTGTGTGATATTATTGTACAACTTGTTTGGATCATTTATTATACTAAGCTTCCGCAAATCTATATTGCTTAGATGGAATTTTAATAATTTTTCTTTAAAATTGTTTGCTGATTTATACTTGCCTTGGCAGTGCTACTGGTGACTGTTAATTGTATACCAATCAAATAGTGATCGGATATTTTGGTTTGAATTACTGCTGCACTAATTTCATTGTACACTCCACGGCAATATAAAATGATCCAAACATGATGACACTAACTTTCCTTATATAACTCTTGTCGCGTAAAATCATAAATAAATCTGTAAAATCCGTTGCGGTTTAATAAAATTTCGTAATCATTTTCAGCTTTTGTCATATTTTTACTTTCAATGTCAATATTTATATCGCCTCCAAAACGATATATTTATAATTTTTGCTGTTGTCTAGTTGGTCATTTAATTCCTGGACAAATTCCTTGACTTTTTATTAGGCGGTCTATATGTCATAATTAGTTTTATACAATATCCTTTAAAGAGTAACAAACCCTCAATATTTTCATACGATTTAGAATTAAAAGAAGTTTCAGAAAATGCTAAATCTTATGGATATACATAATTAGTCCTCCTCCTCTACGTTCCTTACGTAGATTATAAAACATCTTATAACCATTAATCTTAAAATTAGAGACAAGCTCCTCACTTATAGAAACTTCTACTAAAACAAGCACATCAAATCTGACGTTTGAAATATAAATAAGAAATTCCTCGAAATGACTTCTGACACCGTTAATATTTAGACATAATACAACAAAGAATCTAAGTTACATAATAGTTATTTTATATTCCGTAATATTAGTGAATGTAGAAAATTTAACATCACTTAATATATCATCTTGTTGCATCATGTAAACAGTTGAAACATTTTATACGAAAACCAATTAATTTAACTTATTTAATAAATATTTACTCACTAGTTTGCTGAACTTAAAAATTAATTTAAACAAAATATTTAGCTTTATAAATGGCAATAAAACTGAAAAGTGATTTTTAACCAAAATTATGTTACCTAATTTTGATTATATCCTGAACACTGTCAATTCGAACAATACTCGATGCTTCACTAGATTTCTTTGCTAAAATCTTACCGTTCTTGACCCACACGAATTTCCAATCTAGCTCTCTAGCTTTTTGCTTAACACTCCATAACAAAGATTTATTGTACGCGGTTAAATTTTCAAAAAGCAGCAGTTTACGTTCACTTTTGTTCTGGAATATTGAATTGTTGGTCACAGTGACCCTTTACGACTTAAAATTTTATCCCTAATAGATTGCGATGAACATCTTACAATTACTGAGGGTATTACATCTGGACGTCTTTTAGGTAGACGATGTATTACCTCCAAATCATCTGGATCCACATCCACGTCTAAGCATGTAATCAATTTACTGACCGCACTTTTTAAAAACCCGTCCTGTTGCTCCCCTGCGGTTACCTCCATTCCATGAATTTCCAAATTTATATTTCTACTCCTTTGTTCTAGGTTGTTAAGTTTCACCTCAAGATCTAAAATTTTAGCATCTTTGTTTTATTATCCTCTAATAGAGCACGACATCCTTTGCTAGATCTTTATTAGTATTTTTAAGTTCAATTACTTCCGCTTTAATTCGTCATAAAATGTAGATAACCCTTTAGGTCGTGATACATATCGTCCACAACCTGCTTGTAGTTATCAAGTTTCTTGGACAAGTCTCTAATCATTAATTTGATATCACCGTCGCATAATTGTGAATCTAACGATTCCGATTTTTGAGAGCAATTGTCTTTTCTACATTTAGTACATTTCCATGTGTCCTTTTTGGCTCTGACATACGTGCGTATGTATTTTCTGATAAGCCTGCACATGTATAGTGTAAGCCCCTTTTACAAAACTTACAAACAACGTGATTCCCATCTTTTGGCAGTAAATCGTCGCAACTTTCACACTTCATTGTTGGTTATTAATTTACTTATAGATAAATTTAATCAACATGCAGGTGTTAACGAGTTAATTTAAGAGAGTAAAGTAAACATTACCTGCTTGTAATCACAAAACACAACTTTTCACTTTCAGATACACGCCTAATTTAATCGTTTCATGGAACAACTTAAAATACGTCCGACCTGCTGGAGTTGAGCCAATAATAATAATAATAATAATAATAATAATAATAATAATAATAATAATAATAATAATAATAATAATAATAATAATAATAATAATAATAATAATAATAATAATAATAATAATAATAATAATAATAATAATAATAATAATAATAATAATAATAATAATAATAATAATAATAATAATAATAATAATAATAATAATAATAATAATAATAATAATAATAATAATAATAATAATAATAATAATAATAATAATAATAATAATAATAATAATAATAATAATAATAATAATAATAATAATAATAATAATAATAATAATAATAATAATAATAATAATAATAATAATAATAATAATAATAATAATAATAATAATAATAATAATAATAATAATAATAATAATAATAATAATAATAATAATAATAATAATAATAATAATAATAATAATAATAATAATAATAATAATAATAATAATAATAATAATAATAATAATAATAATAATAATAATAATAATAATAATATATAATAATAATAATAATAATAATAATAATAATAATAATAATAATAATAATAATAATAATAATAATAATAATAATAATAATAATAATAATAATAATAATAATAATAATAATAATAATAATAATAATAATAATAATAATAATAATAATAATAATAATAATAATAATAATAATAATAATAATAATAATAATAATAATCGCTTTCATGGGTTATTACCTTGACGTGGTGAGAGCTTATCCTTCTTCGTGTTGCAGTTAACCGGCTTGCTGACTACCTGCATTGCGAAGTGGAAACCAAAATAACCTACATCACCTACTCACACAAACTCAGAGCACGCACACATACACTCACTATACTCTTCACACAGAACACGCATACGTGCATGCCTAACCCACACGCACACAAAGCTGTACCTGTCAGCATCTTTATCTTTCCTATCTGGAAGCTCACTAGGCTTCCGACTCTTGTTTTTCAGGTCCCTTCTGGCTATTAGGGTATCCGAGGGCGAAGGGACCTACCATCAATCTTCTCTCAGGGGCCTGTTGTTCCCAAACAGGTACGAGCATGGCAAACTCGAGGTACCGAGCTCAGCAATCGGCTGTCCTGCCCTTACATTCCCTCAGTCCCCCGAGAGCGTTTCGTTCAGGAACACCAGCCAGTAGTTTCTGGGCACAGCACGGCTCCTCCTCCTTTCCTTACATGTCTTGCTCATCTCGTCACATTCTTCCCACATGGGGCGAGGTATAGCTAGACCAACCCTCTTAATTGGGAAACTCGCCCTGGTACACAAGCCACGTGTATCAGGGTTCAGTCAAACCTGACCACTATCTTTACCCACCTCCCTGTATCCACATCCTAACCAGTCCACTCCATCCCATCGTTTACATATACACACACAAACACCTCACCCACACGACACTTGCATTCCATACACACAGTTTATATGTGATCCGTTCTTCTGGCTTTTGCCCTTCGGGGTCGCGGTGGGGGTTGCATCGGTAGAGGTACAGCTTAGAAACTGGGGTGGCGCACCCGGGCCGCCAGGTAGGACAGGGACCCGAACCTCTTCTAACCAACGGGGAGGCTGTCCTATCAACTGGTGTATAATCTTGCCCCCTTTAGTAGTGCTGGGTGGTGCCCAGACTGGGCCCTGCTGATGGGGGTGGGGGGCTTTGCCGAGGCCACTGCTATGCTGCCCTGCATGGGTTCCTTGGGGGTTTGGGGAGAGATCGCGGAATCACACCATATACACATACACACACACGTGTGCAAGCTAAGACACACATCAGAGCAAATCAGACATCTACACACTACACACCTATTATTTAAAAAATGGATAAGTCATACAATGATAAAGTGTTAAACGCGCCACGCATTTCACTAGAGGTCCCAGCCTCTCAATTAGATGTACCGGGTAGTGGGGCTCTGCCTGGTACGGGACGTCAGCCCTCGGTAAACGACAATGCAACCGCACTAGGAAGTCAGGCTGTACCTGTGCGCAACTACAGCCTTTTCGCGACAACATTAGCGTTGTTAGTGTTACTGGTCATAGATCAGATGAAAGACCACCATTATACTCCTCTAAAAAAGGAGCCGGTGGGAGAGTTAAAAAAGTCATGCTTGCGGAAAGGGTGGACACAACCCCACGCTTTCTGCTGATTAAAAAAAAAGGGGGCAGTTTCGAAAAAATCAGCCCCTTTTTAATTGACAAAGTTGTTAGTAACGAAGTAGGCGAAGTCAAATCAATTAGGAAAACAAAAGATGGATTGCTAATAGAAACTTTGCACCGATCGCAATCGCAAAAGCTTTCTAATCTTAAAACGTTCTTCGACTTTGAAGTGGATGTGGACACATCCCTCATTGAACTATAGTAAAGGCGTAGTTTCATGCAAAGATTTACTTAACTGTAGCCTGGAGGAGATTAAAGAAAACTTAGCAAGCCAAGGAGTTGTCGATGTCAAAAGAATAACAATTAAAAGAGATGGGATCTTTCAAGACACAGCCTCTCTTATCTTAACGTTTAACATCCCAAAATTACCAGAACGTGTAAAAGCCGGAATCTATACATCCTTACCGGTGCGTCCATACATCCCTCTCCGGTGCGTTGTTTTAGGTGTCAACGCTTTGGACATATAACCAGCAATTGCAATAAAACGAAATCTGCGCTTGCGGTAGTCCCCCTCATGAAGGAAGGTGTGAGGCACCTCTCTACTGTATCAACTGTCATGGAGAGCATTCAGCTCGTTCCCGGCATTGTCCTGTGTTCAAAGAAGAAATGGCAATCCAGAGACTTAGAACAATAGAGAAGATCTCTTACTTTGATGCTAAGAACCGCATTAAAGGTGCTATACCGTCTCTCAACGTTTCGTATGCACAGGTAGCCAAACCTACAAGCGTTAATGTTAAGGAGCTGATAAAAGAACTAGCCCCAGAACTATCCAGTATTTGTGTATCGGTTGTAAAAGACCAATTTAGTAAATTTAGCTTCTTGAAAGCTCCTCCTACTGAAACAGGCACTCCCTCTAAATGTTCCAGCACGCCAATGGAATCTGACCCGCCCGAAGGGCGACAAACATCTTATAAACGACCTCTGGAAATTTCTCCGGAGGTCAAGCAGCAACCACTAGCTGCTCCACATTTTGTAGCTCCCTCAAAAGAGCTATGCCTTGGTGAAGAACACGGTAATTCACCAAGACAAAATATTACCTCCGGTAAATTTATCGAGGTGAAGCACCAAAAGAGCAAAAGAGGCAGACCTAGAGGTCGACCTCGAACCATCAGTATAGACAGGTTATCCAATTCATCTTGCGCATCGATTTAGAATTGTTTCTACTAAAGGCCATACATAAAGCCGCTTTCCATCCCTAAGTAACACTTTCTCAATGGACACTATTCTCCAGTGGAATTTGAACGGATGTATTTCACATTTAAATGAACTTAAACTCATATTGGCCAAAGAGTCTCCGATATGTATTTGTTTACAAGAAACTCATTTCAAACCTGCAGATTGCTTCAATCTACGGGGATTTAATATCTATCGCTGTGACGCGGTACCACATAGAAGAGCTAAAGATGGAGTAGCTATTTTAATCAAGAACGAAGTTGCAGCTTTGCACATTCCACTAATCACAACCCTACAAGCAGTTGCCGTTCAAATCTTACACCCAGTTAAATTCACAGTTTGCAATATCTATTTTCCTGATTCGCACTGGTCGGTCAATAACTTAAACAACCTTCTCACACAACTGCCAAAACCGTTCCTCATCGTAGGAGACTTCAATGCTCACAACCCGCTGTGGGGATCTACACGGACCGATGCATCAGGAGAGCTATTGAGCGGGTTATAGTAGACAATGACCTCATTATCCTAAATTCAGGGGAAGGAACGCATATAAATTCACGTTCATCTAACCTTACGCCCATAGATTTGTCTATATGTTCACCCCAAATAGGTCATTACCTGTCTTGGAGAACCTTAAAACAATATGTCTTTTCAGACCATCTTCCAATCTGTATCGATATTCCCAACATCTCATATAAACCCTCCACTGAACGCTGGTGCTATGCTAAAGCCGATTGGAGTAAGTTTTCTAGTCTTATAGCACCCTTTGAACCGCATGAGGATATTCAGGAATCTGTAAATCATATTACGGCAACAATGCTGTCCGCTGCTAGGCAAACGATCCCCATTGTCTCTAATAACACTAAAAACTCGGTGCCTTGGTGGAACGACGAAATTAAAAAGGCAATACATGAAAAGAAAGCTGCGCTGAATTCCTTTAAACGTAATCCCATCCACAGCAACCTTGTCACCTTTAAACGCCTACGTGCTATAGCTAAACGTAAAATAATTTTAGCTAAGAAGAAAAGCTGGGAGGAATATGTCGCTAAGCTGTCCGTCAATACTCCCATATCAGATGTATGGAGAAATATCAGAAATATTCTTGGGAAAAAGTTTCACTAGTATCCCCGGTGTTAATAGATAACACTCAAACCATTGTGGGAAACGAGAGCATATCAAGTTTACTTGCCTCGCGCTTTCAAGATGAGAGTAGTAACGACAGTTATAGTCTAGCCTTTTTGGCCAAAAAGTGGGCACAAGAGGGTCCCCTAGATTTCAACGACATTCACTCATCAGCATATAACAATGATATAACAATGACCGAACTTGAATACATTCTACAACAAACTAAAAATTGCGCCCCAGGACCTGATATGATCACATACCAAATGATACAAAATCTACCTATCTCAAACAAGATATCACTACTAAAACTATACAACAACATTTGGAAAACCGGTACCTTACCTGACTCCTGGCGAGAAGCTATCATAATTCCTCTACTAAAGCCATATAAAGACCCAAAAAGCCCTAACAGCTATAGGCCAATTTCGTTAACGAGTTGCTTAAGCAAGATCTTAGAAAAATCGTTAATTCGCGGTTAGTGTGGTATCTTGAAACAAACAATTTATTGTACCCATCCCAGGTAGGTTTTCGTAAGTTTCGATCTACCACAGATCAACTAGCCGTACTAGAAGCAAACATCTTGAATAGTTTTGCAATACGACAGCATCTTGTAGTTGTTACGTTTGACATTGAAAAGCCTACGACCGTACTTGGCGATACATCATAATGCTCACCCTACACAAATGGGGCTTTAGAGGTCGTCTACCCCAATTTATTCAAAATTTTATGACGAACAGATCATTCAGGGTTAGAGTTGGAAGCCATTTATCTAAGCCACATCCTCTAGACAATGGTGTACCACAAGGGTCCACATTAAGCGTTACACTATTTGCAGTTGCTGTTGATGCACTTCTGCGAACAATCCCCGAAAATGTTGGCAGATCAATGTACGTAGACGATCTTATTATATTCTATTCGGCAAACTTGATGAGCGAAATTCAACAAGTGCTCCAAATGCCATCGATAAACTAGTATCAAAAGCAAATAATATAGGCTTCACTTTTGCTGCCAGTAAATCACACTATGTACATTTCTGCAGACTTCGACATCAGCATGATGATCCCATTCTATCAATTCAAGGCAACAACTTAAAGGGTGCGGATTGCGTCAAGCTCCTTGGGGTCACATTTGATCGGAAGCTGACATGGAAACCTCATATAAATGATTTAGTCAATCGCTGTCGCAAGGCCTTAAACCCTCTTCGCTGCCTATCTAATCTTAATTGGGGCGCAGACAGAGACATTTTGTTAAATATGTATAAAGCTCTAGTACTGACTAAAATGGACTACGGAAGTGTTGTGTATGCGTCTGCCCGGAAAAGCCACTTACGTACATTGGACTCAATTCAGGGACAAGCAATCCGTCTAGCAACAGGTGCCTTTAGAACATCGCCATATGTACTGCTTTGCTGCGAAGCTAACCTTCTGCCGTTAGATCTACGTCGACAAAAGCTATGTTTGAGCTACAGCATAAAATTGTGTTCCCAAGCACTCCATCCTGTCCGACCACTTATTTTCTCTCCAGAACTTTTACAACTGTTCTCTACGCAGCAGACCAGATCAAGACCACTCGGTGAGATGTCATGAAATGTTGTCAGCATTTAATCTGGATATCCCCTCTTTATACTCAACATCATACATAGAAGTAGCTCCATGGACAGCTACACCTACACAAATTCGACTTGACTGTACTAAACTTTTGAAAAGCGATACACCTCCATCACTCTTTATCACTACATTCAACTGCATCATTTCAGAATATCCTCTGCATACATTATATATACGGATGGGTCAAAACTAATAACGGTGTAGGTAGCTCAATTGCTGTATCAGGAACAGCTCATTCCTGGACGTTAAATAAATGCGCTAGTATATATACGGCAGAACTATATGCAATATGGCAAGCATTGCGCTTTGCCGAAACATGCCCCTATAAATCAATTTTAATTTGCTCAGACTCCTTAAGTGCTATATTATCTCTTCGTATGCCCTATAGTTTTCACCCAATTATCAATCATATACTGTCACTATTAAACTGGTTAGAATTGAACGACAAACATGTTGTGCTAATATGGTGTCCAAGCCATGTAGGGATTTACGGTAATGAAATGGCAGATAAAGCTGCACACGCTGCAGCTGAAAACAATGCTATAGACATGTCAACCATTACAACAGAAGACTTCATTACAGTAATTAAAGAAAAATACAAACGGCATGGCACAATCGTTGGGATGATAGGTGCAGTGCCTTACATGCAACCCGTATAACAAAGTCAGCGAGTGAAGAGCTAACTAGAAGAGATACCGTTGTTCTCATCCGTTTAAAAACAGGGCATACAAATTTGACCAAGCAGTACTTACTTCGAGGTAACCAAAGAACTACATGCACAAGCTGCAACGTGCCTCTCACGGTTGAACACCTACTTCTAAACTGCCGACAATATCAACAACAACGACTACAATACAACATCGCGCACACACTCCGAGAATGTTTTGAAGGAAGTACAAGTGCATCAAGGAATTTACTGCAATTTGTAAAAGCTATCAACCTGTATAGACACATCTGAAATGTTCTTCACCTGCAACAAAAATATATCCAAACTGTCCCGAAACCCGGTTTTGACACGTGACCTGTTGCTATACTATTTGAAGATAAAATATTAAATATAGAGTAATACAGCTAATGACCCAGTAGTTGATGCTGTATAATGGGAAAAAAAAAAAAAAAAAAAATAATAATAATAATAATAATAATAATAATAATAATAATAATAATAATAATAATAATAATAATAATAATAATAATAATTCAATTCAATTCAATTCAATATACTTTATTCAATATAATACAATACATCACACCATAAGCTAACCTTTTAGTTGCTTGACACGGTGTTCATAATTACGTAACAAGCAATCCTTTTTTACATAACTAAACTAAACTAACCTAAGTTACTAATTCTATAAATTTAAATTTTAATTTAACGCTTAATGTTAGATTGCTTTTCGTTTACATAATTGATATTTTTGGTTTTCAATCTTTTTATTTTGTGGTTCGACTCTCTTGTTATATAGTGAGAAATATGAACTATAGTTTTTCTGCATGATGTGCGTTATAGAGAAAAGAAATAAATGGAACTAATTTGTTTACTTGTTTGTTTATTTACTGTGTTTTGTTTATTTTTATATGACTATTATTTAATTTTTATTTCATTTTTATTAATTGTTACTGTTTAAATATTTTTTTACGTTTTCTTTCAGAGTTTTCATAGTGACGCATGACTTGTATTCTTGTGGCATATCATTAATTAGTTTGGGTACTAGGTACACGAGACTTTTTTCCCCGTAAGAGTTTCGTATTTGTGGTACTAAATATTTACTTCCCCTAAGCAGGTGTTCATTTTGTTTTATTCTTAGATACTGATCTGAAAAAAAATTATCAATGATGATTTTATAATGAAAAAGTCCTTTGGCCGTTAATAAATTATTTTTTTTAAGCATATTTTGAAATTCGTAATTGTAATCTTTATCTACTAATTTTAAAAGTCGTTTTTGTATTAAATGTATTCTCTTCAGGTATATGTCGCTTGCGTACCCCCATCCCTCAATGCCGTATCTTATAATCGATTCTGCTAGTGTAATATATATTGCTTTCCTTACTTGAAATGGTACAATTTCTGCTGTATAATATAATTGTACTAGCACAGACATGAGTTTGCCACAAAGCTGCTTTATGTGTATGTCCCAACGGAAGTAGTTATCCACCATGATTCCCAAATATTTATATGATACGCATTGCATTATTATTTTGCAATCGCTAAGACAATAATTTTTTCCCATTTCCTGCAATTGAAAACATTTACATGAGTGCAGTATGATGTTTAGTCCTTCTTGTCTTTGCATGTATGGTGTTGTAATGTACATAGATTTTGTCTTGTCTTTATTCATGGTTAAACTATTATCGTGTGACCACTTTGAAAGCTGATTTACGTCAGATTGTAGTATTTTTTCTGCTATTTTGAATGACTTGTGTGCAGATATAATTAGTATATCATCTGCAAACATGAATACCCTACTGTGTTGGATGATACTAGGTAAGTCGTTGATATATAAAATAAACAGCAGAGGTCCAAGAATCGACCCCTGCGGCACTCCCACATCTAACTTCATTTGGTCACTTAATACATGGTTAATTTTAACAACAGATGTTCGGTTTTGTAAATAATAATAATAATAATAATTCAATTCAAAAAAAAATTCAAAACTTTTTTATTTAGTTAAATTTCAAATCACACCTTAAGCAACATGATTTGCTTGTCAAGGTGTAACAATTTGATGTAGCGGTATCTAAAAATAACATAACTTATAGATAAGTAATTTAAACAATTTCGCTACATATAACGTTGCAATATTAACATTACAGTTATGATTAATTTCATGTAGAATATATAAGCAACTACGGATACTAAATTAAATTTTCCTTTTTTTTTTTTTTGACCCGACCCTCAAGTTTCAAAATGTTTAGCATAATACATTCCCGCTTATTTACAAGTAAAAAGAGTATATAATTGCAAATATACGCACTAAAAAACTTTATACTATACAAATAATTGAAGCTAAATATGAAAAAAATACAGAGAAAAAAATATGAAAAAATCAAAGTACGAATATTAATATTAGTACTAATAATAATTGCATTAATAATATTAATAACCTATTTGTGCCTACATATATGGGTACAACATACATATGCATAGACACACACACGCACACATACAATACATATACACACATAAATACACACACACACACACACACACATTTATACAAACTATACTTATTTACACAAAATGTTATTTAAATATCTAAATATCTAAATATAACGAAGTTAACGAGAATAATCTTAAAATTAAAAGTATTATATTTTTATTCTTCAATTTTTAACTTTTTCTTTCTTTCAAACTCTGTTGATTTAATATATACATTATTTTCAATTATTACAGATCCCTGTTCAATTACAAGTAAATACTAATTAAACTAAACTAAAACCTTAGATTGAATAATTTCAAACCTTTACAGTCATATCAATACCTAAGTGGTCACTAAAATTAATCACAAATCAGACATATTTTAAATTAAGGGCATTTTTTACTTCGTTTTTTAACTTCTTCATATTATCAAAGTTTCTGCATTCTATAGGTAGTTCGTTAAATAAGGTTGGAATTAAATAATTTAAACAGCATTTTCCATATTTGTTATAAACCCTTGGAACTATATAGCTTAATGATCTTACGTTATATATATTATGTTTTAATTCTAAGTGTGTGTTTTTAAAGTAATTTTCTATTATTAGTTTATAATATAGTATTCCTTTAGCACTCAGCATGTTGTTTTTTTGAAGTAGTTCCTTCAGATTAGTATGCTCATGTTCATTACTAACTATTTTCAATAGTCTTCTTTGTATTGAATCGATTCGATGTATATATGTAGCACCAGCATGACCCCAAGCTTCAAGACCATACCTCATCACTGATTCCGCCAGTGTACAATAAACTATTTTCCTAATATTTTCTGGAATCATATGCCTTATATAATATAGTTTGATTAATACAACTTTTAATTTTTTACAAACTAGATTTATATATATAATAATAATAATAATAATAATAATAATAATAATAATAATAATTAATAAATTAGAATATAAGTCAGATAGGGAACATTAGGGACGAATTTAGATTAAAGTTAGAATAAAATACTTAGGCTAAGGAGGACGATATTGTAAATTTTTAGTACAGAAATAAATAGCTGGATTCGCTATTAATAAATTTGGTTAATGCTTAGAAATTCGGATCTATTGGTAAATATTGGTTAGCTAGATTTGGATAATTTTAAGTCTACCTTTCGGGTCGCAACGGTAGGTAGAGGTGGCGGCTGCTATCCGGTATTACGGCGGGTGCTCCGCTTTTACCTTTTGCTAGTATCTTGTTGATCAAACACTTCAAAGTTAACGCTAATGATACCATTATTTAAACCCCAACTTTAGTTTTAGTTTATACATTTTATTCATGGTTAATTAATTTTGAAGTCATATTTATTTGAAGCACGTACAATTTTTCGCGTTTAAACCCAATGTAGTATCTTAAGGTGGAGCATTCAGGACATGGCCGCAGGGGTTTTTACTTATATTATATTATCTCTTTTTCCGCCTTATTTTTCCTCCAACAGGCCTGTCTTAAGTCCTAAAGCCTACCGCCTGTCACATAAGAGTGGTTCTCCCCCACTCAGAGTTACTGACTCTGTTTTGGCGAGTTGAGAAGTGTTTTTATTCACCTTTTAGGCGGCGTAAGATTTGGATACTTACCTGCGTTTTTGTAAATGTCTTGTGTAAAGTATTCTACTATTATTATAAATGTTTTATAAAAAAAAATAGTTCGTTAAACTAAATTATACTTCAAGACTTAAAATTAAATTTAGAAGTGTATGATTTTAGGTTAGGGAAAGTCTTTTGCTTTCCAATAAAATGTGTTACTAGTGGGATTTGCGGTAAAAAACAACTATTTACACAATATTGAGGTAACTGAGTAATTAGTGGCTATTTCTCCTTCTCCGTTTCTTGATTTAGTGCGGGAGTTACATATCCCCCAATTAATATGTATATAATTTAAAAACAATTATTATGTCTTAAGAAATAGAATGTTACATTGTATAATTGAAGGTAATAGTCTAAAAGGTTAACGAAAGTTCATATCAGACATGAGAATAGAAGCAACTACTTTGTATTCCAGACACAATTTGACACTGCAGGTGCAGGACACAATGAATTGCAAAAAAGCAGACTTAAAATTAAGATTACTTAGAAGTAAGACATTGTATGTTATCAAGAAGTAGCAGACGTGAGATCTGCACTTTTCCACAAAATGATCCGAGAGCAGGGATTACATAAATACCCTGAGGAACCCCTGATGACCCGTCAGTTTCGAACTTCATAACTTTAACATTGTTGGTGGTTCGAGCTACTCGCCGTAATTTTTAATTATTAATTATTGATTATTAACTTCAAGTATTTTGTCAATTTCAATTAGTTCAGTGAATATAAACGTTTAAGTTGATTATAATAAAAAAAAAGTTATTGTTGTAATTGCATAATTGGGAATAAAATTGATAGAAGAGCTTTTTTGGAAAATAAATATTTTTAAAAAGAATCTCCCAAAAGCCCAAAACCTATCTTAGGTTATTTAAAGAAACATCAAGTGGCACCTAAGCATTTTATTAGCTATTAGGGCTTTAAGGTATAAGTAGTTGTCCGGACTCAGGGAAACAAGAGAATTTTTTTTTGTAATTTTGCCGCGAATCTCACGTGTTAAGTGAATTAACTTGTAACATGCCTTTTTAATTATTGTATAACCAGTTTCCATTTCTTATATACATTAAATTTACTGTATTTAGTTAAAAAGTAAAAGTAATCCCACCGTTTCCTGAATCCGGCTTTGAGTAGGTTATAAATTAGTAGTTACATTGTAGGGCTAGAATGTTTTACTATGTACAAATATGCTAACATACCGTCTCGGATTTTTTATCGTTCCCGGGGAAATGAAATGAAACTTTTATTGGACCACAAACTAGAGCTGCTTGGAATTACTTAGACACTCTAGTACCGGTTTTTGCGGAAGTAATTGTAGTTGTCGGGAGTGGTGTTGCGGCTTTTCTTTCGATGTAGTGACCTTAATTTGTCAATCATACCTGTTCTTACCGTTTCTTTAGGATACTACAGCGAGGATACACATATGCAAGTGATAACATATTTAAGAAAACGGAACCAACAATCCTTGAGAGAAGAGCTCAATGCGCGAGTCTAATGGACTAAATGTAAGTTTTTATTAATTTTATTATTCCTAGTTAGAAGTTTGCACGAATAAGTTTTAGAAATTCAGTAAGTAAGGTTATAAGGGTTCGTACAGATCTACATATAACAAAATATAATGTTGGTTATGAGGGCTATTACGCCAGTGGTGAAAACCTCTACTTCCATCTTCAGACTAGACAATTTAGTTACCTTAAATGACAAATCGATTAAAGCTTCCTTTAAACTAGAAACGTCTAACTTCTTTTATAAACTGAAGCTGTAGGATAAAAAAATTCTTCCAAGTCAGAAAGTTCCGATGTAAGCAATAAGGCAAATTGTCCCCAGTTGTCAAAATTAAGTAAATAAGAAACAGGAACTAATTTCATCTGGGCTTTCCCACGTGTATAACCACACCACCGAAACTTCCGAGGAATTTAATAAAACCGAGGTTGTTTGAAAAACTTATTAAGCTGTTAAATAGTAAAAAAAAGTTTTCGTAGGATTATCACTTTAAACATTCGTTTGAGTTTGTGTTAGGCGTTACTCATACACCGTGTATAGAGTATCAAGCCGAGTCTGCACTTGTATGCTGTTTTCCAATAAGCATCAACTTGAACACAGACTGCTGTTTGTGATTTGATTTGAAAACTTATTCTTTTAAGAAAACAATTGCTGGATCGTTTAGTTTAATTAAAATAAAATACTGCATTCGCGTTAATGTTAGCGACTGTATGATTATTTGAAACGTAGCAAGAATAGAATGAATGCTTTGTTTGTGCATGAAGTGATATGAAGAATAACCAGTAAGTTCAAAGTTTAATATTACTACGAAAAATAATTTGCAGATAGCGTAATAAAGTCTAAGTATCACTCCCTTTTGGGCAAACTAACTCTGATTAAATTGCTTTATATCCAAGAACAGGAAATAAAGAAAACGTTTTCGTCCCGGTTGCTGTGCAGCGCTTTCGCCGTTTCTTGTTTTACGCAATCCTGATTTATTATTGCGAACATATAAGCAAAATATTCAACGATTAATGCATTTTGCAGAATGTAGATACACAAAACTTTGTGTAAGGATATGGTTTTTAAAAGGTGTAGCTAAAAGAAGCGAACATGAACCTCGGAAAACGTGTCATCAATATACAGAATGAGTTTTACTGTGGCAATTGTGGCAACTAATATTTATGTTTTTGCAGGTTGCTTTTAAGTATCAACACAATAGATCCAAATCTAAAAAAGCCGTTGATTCTGAAGCTGGATCTATTATTACAACTTTTTTGATAAACAGAAAGTTGCTGGTGTATGAACGTTACAGTTAAAGAAATCGACTACATTAGCGCAACTGATGCTGCGATGTCTGTAGTATTCATAAAAAAAATTCGATAAACTATTTCTGCAGAATATCATACTAAAGTCGTCGTCAAAATCGAAACAAAGTAGAACGATTAATAAAATTACTTTTGTTGATTTGGCTGTGTTAAGACAAACAGGTTCATGAGATTCATATAATCGATGTTAAAGCTCCTACAAAGCAAAATAAATGACAAAATTATCTATACAGATGAACCTGACATTCTGAGAACGAATGTAAAACAAAATGGACTTAGAATTAAAAAATGTCATCATCATCATTGGGTCTTCAGTCCTGGAAATGGTTAGACCCGTACCCTCCTTGTTTCCTATTCTGAACTAACCTGCACATTTCCCTGAAATTTGCACAGTCTGCATCTATGACTATCTGATCTAGGTCTACATCTACCTCCTTTTCCCTACTTCCGCTTGTAATATATCCCACACTCTTCCACAGAAATGCTTTAGAACGTATTCTGTCCTTCTATTTCTCCTATTTTTTTCCACAGATACCCTTGTTCCCCTACTATTTCTATAACCTATTTGTAATTAACTTTGTCTGTCAATGCCATCATCCTCATACATTGTAACATTATTTTGTAATGTTAACTAATAAACAGATTAATTAATTAATTAAATTTAAATAACTTGCATAACTTATAGGAAAAATTCCATAATAAATTACTTTTATATTTTAGTTAGGTTCCCTTATAATAAAGACTAAGTTTAGAAATAGCTTAAGGCTTAAATATTGTAAATTCCAGCGGCGGTCATCATAATTTAAAGCTCTACTCTTGCAAATCAAATACAATAACCCTTTTAAAACTTATGTCGGTTATAGATTGAAGAATCTGATAAAATTAAATGATATAGTACTTTTTAACGTAAATAAAGAAAAACAATTTTCAGTTGAAAAGCTTAATTTTCTTAATAATTTCTTTGATTGATAAGGGTTATAAAAAACGAAACATTGAAAATAGCCAAACTATTTTTCCAATTTGATTTGTTCAAAGATTGCAAGCAATTTTAAGTAGTCTGGAGACATCCATTGTATTTAAAATCCATTTCGGCTCAAGTGGGTTAACCGGTCTTTTGTTAATGGCAGACCACTGTCGCCAACAGGTATGGTCCACAATTAAGTAATTAAATTTCAAGAAGATACAAAATATTTAAACCCTTAGAAAAATAATTGCTTCCGTGACCCTCATTTCAAAAGGGGTTGGATTTGGTTTCTAAAATCTTGTTTTTGGGGAGGTTCTGTTCAGTCATTGGATAACAGAAATATGACGTAAATAATGGTTAGAGTAGGAATTAATCTATATAGCTTAAAGCTTTAGCAAAAAGACGGAGATTATTCCAATGGGGCTGTCCGTGGTCAAAAGGTAGAAACGTAGCCACAGCAGTTCGCGGGTAGCGTTCTCCGGCAACACAGATATGAAATTGCACTTAGTATCGCGATAATGAAATTGGAAAGAAGTAATTAATTCTTCTAGTTCGCGAGGGTTACGTCCGTATGTTGACGGATTTATAATGGTACAAGGTAAATAATAAAAAGCTTGTATGCGTGTGACGCACAAGTTAAGTCAAATTAGCAACAAAATACTGCCGGGTTCGTGTGCCATTCAATTATTTAAAAATTACAATCAACAAGAGCAACAACCGAGACTCCCCCCCCCTGTTCTGCGTTGGAAAGCACGCCATCAAACAACTGATGATTTTTAGTAAGTAAGTTTTTATAGTTAAGTTAGCATGAGCAATTTTTAGTTAATTTATTTTTTAGGACGTTTTGGCCATAAGCCGTAGGATTAATTTAGTGTAAAATTTATAAAATTAGTTTCTTTCAATAAGTGTTTGGGAATTACTTATGTACGCAAAATTCTCATAATTCCATATTCACCTATTCAATTAAATTTCTAAATTAAAATCAATGAATGTAAGAGGTTCGCGTTTATTGCTCTGTTAATTAAATCGTTTTGTTTGCCGTTGATTAAGTCAATAGTTTTTTTATTTTTTTGGTCATGAAAGTTGCATAAGTATTCAAAAAGATAAGAGTTGATTAAAAGGAACAATTGTCCTCCTTGGGATGACAAATCTCTCAAGATTTTGCACGAACATTTGGATATTCTCGACTTGTCTGGCGCCCTTGATAATTGTCATTAAGCCACAATATTTATGAAAGGTAAGTGCCAATTTTTTTTGTAGTATATTATAGATTAATTTAACCCTTTCTGCAAAATTTCAACCCTCTATGTAATCCACGACCTTCCGCAAGTTAGTGCCGGTGACCTCCTTTTAATTTTTGTTTTACAGGCAGCCCCCATTTTATAATTTTACTGGAAAATATATACTTAGTAGCTTTTCCGCCTGTAACAACATCTGAAGCACAGCATTCCAAAAGGCTGCTATCGTTTTTCTGTCTGCTATTCCTACTGCCCGTCTTTCATGGGCATACTGTGCTGAGCTCCACACATATGCTTTCAACAATTTTCTTCTTGTTTCTATGTTTGTTGTCTTTCATCATAGGCACTGTTCTTTCTTGTTAGATGCAGTTCGGTCCCCTTCTATTGTTTTACAATTATATACCCTATTTCTGCAACATTCAGTGGTTGTGAAGGGGGGTAAGCAGTCTGTGGCTTCTAAGTTCCCTCAGCACTTGAACATTTGCCGATTTAATAGTTTTTCCAATATATTTTTTCGCACAGTCAACATTAGTTGCAGATATTTCACAACCAACACCTTTAGTTGCTTATAATAATCATCAGATTTATCTGCGCTTATTTTTTCGTCATTAGGTTTTCTGTCTCAAAACTGGTTAAACACGCACCTGCACGATAATAAATTCCTGCTCACAGCTTACCAAGCCTATTTCCACCTTCAAAACTACCACACTATTTACTACAGCAAACCTTTTTTTATTTGGAGCTATCAAATGACTGCTTTTGATTGGCATAATGCTATCCTGAATTTCTTCTTGGATCTCACTAAAGAATTCCTTCGATACTAAATACTGCTTTTATAGAAATTACCTCTTTGTCCCCATTGATTCCTAAAACTTCGATTATAATTCGTACCTCTCTGATTATTACAATTTTCCTTCCTATTTTTAAGTCTCATTAGGTTTACATTTCGCTCTCTACTTTTCCTTGGTCTCCCTGAACTTACATCATCATACCTTTGCAGGTACTTAAAAAAGGTCTCCCGTTCAACTATGTTTAGTAACGCAACATGTTGCCTAACCTCCATTTCGAAATGCCTATATAGATATTTAATTATTTGACGATCAGTTAACTGTGGGCTTAATGGCTTCTCTATACTATATATACGAATAGCATATTGCTCCTTCGATCCTGCAAACTCCCCTTTGTATTACCCTGTGATCAAATCGTTTCTCACTTAGTCCTGTTTATGATCACCCCAATAATGCTCTAGGAATTTCTCCTCAAAATCTAAATATAATGCTATATCTTGCCCTACTAAATTGTATCAGGCCTTTGCATTATCCTTTAATAAAGCTTTCACCACATTTAATTTAGCCTGTTCATTGTATAAGTTGCTAACCAAGGTCCTAATATTGTTTATAAAAATCTGCGGGTTCGCCCGATTATCTCCATAAAATTTCATTTGTTGTTCTAAAGCCATATTAGTTGTAAAAGTTCTTGGACTATCCCCCGCTAAAGAAGTAATATTATGTTTTATCCCCGTGACTTCTCTTTCAAACCTTCCTAACTGATCTCTACACGAATCGCTCGCCTCTGTCATCGTCCCATTTATTTCCTCTTCATAGAAAATCCACTTAATGTTTCGTTCATGTGATCAAACTTCCGGTTCGACTCTTCCCTACCTAGTCGCATTTTTAGTTCAGGTATTAATAACTCTCTATTTTAATTTGAAAAATTGGTTCGCTCCCAATTTCATAATATAATTATAACACTTAATCGTATTTTGTTTACTAATTTATAAACTTTAAGACAATCGAAGCCTTTCACCCGTATATAATAAACACTTATACCTAAACTGATGCCCCATGAAACTAAACAAACCCTTAAGTCATTATTTTCTAAACGATTAAATACGTTCCATAACTATTTTAAATATCTCTTGACAAGGTGTCTCAAACCAGTCATTTTACCCTACTAACACACTCTTTCTATACAGTTTTAAATTTATTGTATTTTGTGTGTGTTTTACGTCGTCCGAGTTCAAATGTTTAAGGACATAAGGCATTCTCGTGTATGCGTTTGAGGACTTCAAAAGGTCTTTCAGACAACAAGAACAACTTTTTTATTTCTTTTACCAGGGAAGATGATCGGAAATGTGTTTTCACTAGTACTAAATCGCCTGGTATATACATGATAGGTTTGATATTTCTGTCGTGTCTTTCTTTACGCTTATTAGCTTTGGTCATTAAATTCTTATGAGCAAGCTCTATTTCAATGTCATTTGCTAAATCTTCTCTATTCGGAAAACTGACTAATTTTTCAATGAATTGTTCGTGCCTGAATCCTTTAAGTAACTCGATTGGTGCAAATTCGGTTGACTCGTTTTCTACACAGTTTAGCCAATCTTCTATATCCTGAGTATATTCCGGTCATAAAGTGTGTTTTTAATTACAATACACTCGCTCCACTGGATTCGTTTATGGCTAGTAAATAGTCGAATTTCTTACTCTGATGCCTTGCTCGCCATCATTTCTTGCCATAAATTACTAGTGAATTATGTTCCATTATCGGAAGGTAGACAATAAAATATTCATACCTTAAAGAATCGTCTCAGAAATCAAATGGGCGAGTGTGCGTTGTATAGCCGCAAAATGAAAAAGTTTCCGAAAATGCTATAAACTTGCAGACTATATCATCCGCGAACGAAAACTCTATCGGCATTTCTTTGATCATAATTTAAAATATGCCTACCTTATTGACCCGTAGAAATTATGCATCCCCGCCCCGACCGATAAGTTTTAGTAGAATTCCATAACGCTTCAACCTCAGGACATATGGGGATTAATAATACCATCGCTTGTACTGCCGAAAAATATTATTGACAGAGAATGTTCCAAAAAGTAGATAGGCGTGTGTGAAGATGTTTACCTCGTCCACCATATAAAATTATGCAGCAATTTAAATCAAGACATATGCAGTCTTTTACCAATCAAAATGATGACATGGAAGAACTTACACCGATTGCTGAAAGCAAATCCAATGATGTATTGTACAACATCACAATGGAAATCGATCCCCTCTACCGCCTATCATCCGAGCAAAAATTACCTGAGTCGTCAAGCAGCCGATGCAAGATCACCTGACCATCATAAGGAAACCGGAAAACCTGCCCTCCTCCCATTGATCACCGGGTTCCAGTATAAAGGACAGTGGTCTGTTGACAATGCGATAACGAAGGCAAGTACCTTAACCGCTGCAACAGGCCACAAATTCTATTTTACTCATGTTGCGAACTAAAGAAACTGCTGCCTAGAATGTGCACGTGCAATAGACTCAGGCCAATCCGAAAAAAAAAAGATAATCCAGTGCAATCTCTTGCTACCAGCTTTGTTGAAGTCACCAGAATAAATGTTCTTTTGATAATAGGACACTACCGAAAAAGCAAAGTTCTTTTTTACCGCGAAGAAAAGGAAGTGTGTAGCGAAGCATTTTCGTTACTTATGGAAGTAAGAAATTTCATTTTTTATATTAAGACACCGCTCCAGAAATAATAAGGACCGCCGAATTATAAAGTTCATTTCTTTTAATTTTCAGAAACTATATTATGCATTTAATAAGTCAATATTAAAAAAACATTTTGAATTAATATTGTATATAAATAATTAGATATCTTAGCTAGTTTATTACGGATGCGTGCCAAATCAAAGATAAATTGTAATTTGGTTTAGCGCATGACCTGCCCAATAGGTAAAGAAATCCATCGTATTATATTGCCCTGTAAATAAACCTGTTATTGTACGCTAAGATGCTTTTCCTAAGTTTACCTTCTAGAGATCATTCCAAACTCGAGCATTCGCTTCTGGCCAGCGACTAGTGTCAAGACCTGTACTTGTGATCGATGATGTACGTTACCTGGACACTACTCGATTCAAGGGCAGTGTCGCGAAACCCTAGTAATTACCGACACAATAAAGTTCCCCGATATTGTGGTCGCCACCACCATCATACTCCTGAAACGTACCGGCAATCAGTCAACACGGGGAATAGTGCTTGTGTTTGTCGCGGGGCAGATTCTAAGCGTTTCTTGATCCGTTTACACAGCTACGAAGCTATAATAGTGGGCGACGCTGTGTGACTCACTAATCCTACAGACCCCTACATTTGACTTTTCAATGCTCCACCAGGAGGTACTACATTGACCAGGAAGCGAGTTTTTTTACCGGAGTTTTTGAATTTTTACCGAACCCTTGCTGTTCCAAGCAAGGTAGTTATTTTTAACGTACGTGACAACACCCACAAAAGGGACCTACATTTTACCTCTCATCTGACGAGGGCGTATTTTTATGAAAAATGGTAACCTAACATTTTTTAAGTGGTCCGTGTCGGGAATCGCCCTAGTGACCTTGATATTAGTAGTCATACGTAAATCTATATAACCCACGACGCCGTCCGATCCTGCATACTACCGCTATCCTATTGTCAAAGCTTACTGGCGTCGCTTGTGGCCGACCCGCTGATCCGATAACCCTAGCCGTTACCGCAGCTACAGGTTTATGATGGTGCAAGCCATAGCTAACTCCTCGATATCCCTTCCCCTCCGTCACCTTTTTTGAACAGCTTGATCTCTAGAATCTTTACTGAAGCTATTCAGGCCTATGCCTAAACCTCAAAGAACGGCAGGGGAACGGAGAATAAAATCTGACGCCAAAAATTCGTAATATAATAACTTTTTAATAAACTAGAACATATTTGCAAATTATATGATTAACCAAATATTGAAATCTTTTAAACATGATAAGCTTGCTAGCTAAACATAATTCTAAATAAAAAATTCGTACACAATTTTGTGGGTTACGTCCAAACATAAAGAATGGGATTGCTCAAAGTTCTTGCTTAATTTGACAACTATTTGCAATAATGATGCTTTGCATCTCATACGTAAGATTTTCTAGTACCCAAAGTTATTGTGTTTCTGATTACTACTTGTAATCACTATATTAAAGATGAACAATAATATTGAAAGATATCAGACTTACCTCTTTTGTAAATAAACAACTAGTCAATCCCTACGAAAGATAGCGCATGACGGCCACCTGGTTTATGTCTTCAGGCCGTTCAAGTTGTTCACCATCTACACATCAGATGTTGACAAACCACGAAAACTGTAACGTCGCTATAAATTGATTTTCAACTTTCTTGAAACAAAATACTTCCACGTAAATTTGATTATTTAAATATCCATCAAGTAAAATTAAATACAAACCGCTATACAAAATCATTTCATTCTTCTATCGTCTGCAATTTTATTCAAAGTATCATTACGTATATTCTTAAAACTGGTTTTTCGTTTGATGAGTTACGTCATAAATTTCGTTAACAATTTCTTCTCCGTACTATCTTGTTTGTGCATTGACAAGGGTTTCGCTCTACATATTACTACTAAAATTAACTAGACTTAACTAGAGTGCCTCTCTGAATGGCAATCGTGCATTACTTCGTTTCACTTCCATGCGAACTGGCGAGACCGCATCTTGATTGTTTGGAGGACCACAAGAAGGTCACCGAAACCCCACAATTGCAAACCAGACAAGCCTTTCTGGCTAAATGACACGTAGGACCGCCAACCAAAGATCAAATACCAGACCGAAGTAAATAAATTTCGAGTACATATAATACTAGCGCCTAAAAGTAGACAACACATATCACTGTACTATTACTTAATATAACTTAAGAGTTAAATACTCAAATTACACGAATATTATGGTAAATATTACTGAACCAAATTATGGAAAATAACGAAAAGAACAGTGATATTTTAAATTTATACGCACTCGCAGACAGAAGCGCATTTACGTACACGCGTACAGGTTTTCGCCTGTTTGTAAATAGTCTTGAAATCTTATAATACAATACCTTTTTGCTTTTAAGTTTTTATGTATTACCTTAAACAAATTTTCTAACGATAACAGATACCGTTACTAGAACGAAAGTGTAGCACGTTGATCTTACAAAACAGTCTTCAGTCTTATAAAGTATTTCTTTGATCAGGCGTTTTAGGGATGCCTAAATAAGCAGCTATCGTGAATCCTTTCAATATTCTTCTCCATACCTATTATTGCACCAATTTCATTCCTTTATCAACAACTATATAACGCTGAAATATTCAAGTCTAGAACAACGCCACCTTCTTAGCGAATATGCATACTATTTTTAACTAATCAATCACACCATACAAGATCCAACCTATAAGCTATTACAACGACCACTAGATAGGGCGATTGACGTGATTAATACCAATTTTGTAAAGAATGGCATTCGTTATTGTTAAAACAGCGACAGTCTAGACATTGTTGGAGTATTTTGTTTAAACAAAGTAGTTTTATGAAAAAATGAAACTTTCACATGAAGGTTTACGTTGGAAAACATTTAAAAATTTTAGTAAAAGCCCAAATCGCTTCATTCAACTTCTTGCAATAAAGCACTATCAGCAAAGATTGCTTGCAACTAATTTGCGAAATTTTTTCATAGATGTACGTTCGTCAATGATGAATTTTGTAAAGGTCTGCAAAACTCGGGTGTTATTTCAAATAATGTTTCTCTGCGCAACTTGATTAAAGAAAATCAGCATGGGACTTACGGTGAGATAGAGGCATCCTTATACATGTTAACGACCGCAGTACATTTAGTTTTACGTAAACATTTAAGTGTGAGAGAGATTTTTGCGATGGATTCCACATATTTTGACCATGCAAAAAAATTCGTGTTAATTGGAGTAAAGAAATGCTTTAACAGATCTATCAAGGAACTGTAAAATAGGCATGCAACATCATAACAAAAACTTAAATATATTGGTATGGACCGGAAACAACAATCCCCTGTGTGGATATTCCAAGATGAACTAAAGCCGACAAAAGTTTTTCGTTCACGAACACTTCCAAGAAATTGATTGCCTGTTAGTTTGATTAGACTGTCAATATCGCAGTCATTCGTTTAGAGGATCAAAGAATTATTAACGCTGAGTGGTATGCAACAAGAAAAAGCAACTACTGTGTTCAAAGGCAAAGGCAACAAACTTAGAAACGAGGAAAAAGTTTACTTATAACATATGTGTGGAGCACAGCACTGTACGGCTTGAAAACTGGACAGTAGGAGAAGCAGACAAAAAAAAGGTAGAAGCTTTTGAAATGTGGTGCTACAGACGTATGATGAAAATATCATGGACAGACAATTTAAGAACGAAGAGGTACTAAAAATGGTAGGGGAAGAAATATGTTGAAAACGGTAAAAAATAGGAGAGATAGGATAATAGACCACATACTACGCATGAGGAAATAGTGCGAAATGTATTAAAAGTAGAGATAGGAAAAAAGAGAAGAAGGGGTAGACCTAGGTTAGACTACTGCACACAGATAGTGAAAGATGTAGGCTGTAGGAATTTCAGGGAAATGTGTAGGCTATCTCAGAATAGAAATAAATGGAGGTACGCATTAAACCAGTCCCAAGATGGATAAATTAAGGACAAAAAAAGTAACTGTACTTACACAGGATGATTATTATACGCAACTACAAGTATTGGTTGGGCAATATTCTCGAATAATGTTAATTGTGCGAAAGGATTTACTGGAAAATTATTAATTCAACAAATGTCTTAGTGTTGGGGATCTTGGCAGCCACAGGCCGCTTAACCCCTTTCCCTGAATCTCGGTAAAATAGGGCATAAAATTAGAAAACAATAAAAGGGGAACCAAACTGTATACAGTCTGTGTTAGAATTTCAGGGACTGTGTAAGCTATCTCAGAATATAAATAAGTGCAGGTACGTGTCCAACTAGTTTTGAAACGGAAAACCTAATGACGAAAACATAAGCGCAGATAAATCTGATGATTATAATAAACAACTATAAGTGTTGGTTGTGAAATTTCTGCAACTATAATGTTGACTGTGTTAAAAGATATATTGGAAAAAATATTAAGTCGGTAAATGTTCAAGTGCTGGGGGAACTTGGCAGTAACAGGCTACTTACCCCCCTCCAAAACCACTGAATGTCAGAGAAATAGGGTACCTAATTGTAAAACAATAGAAGAAGACCGAACTGCATCTAACAAGAAAAAACAGCGCCTATGATGAAAGATAACAAACATAGAAACAAGAAGAAAATTGTTGAAAGCATATGTGTGGAACACAGCACAGTATGCCTATGAAATACGGGCAGTCGGTAAAGCAAACAGAAAAACGGCAGCAGCCTTTTGGAATGCTGTGCTTCAGATGTATGAGGACGATAGCATGGACAGACAAAGTTAATAACAAATAGGTTATAGAAATAGTAGAGGAACAAGGATATTTGTGGAAAAAAATAAGAGAAATAAAAGGGCAGAATACGTTCTAAGGCATTATTGGGGAATAGTATGGAATATATTACAAGCAGGGATAGGAAAAAAGAGGTAGATGTAGACGTAGATCAGATAGTGATAGATACAGACCGTGCAACTTTCGGGGAAATGTGTAGGTTAGTTCAGAATAGGAAACGACGATGGTACGCGTCTAACCAGTTCCAGAACTGAAAACCTAATGATGATGGTATGCAATAATTTGTTTGCTAGAAATCATCAACGAAATCAAGAAATAGACTTAAAGTGTAGCATCATTTTTCATTAAGACAACCCTAACTCGTACACAGCAAGTCAAAAGTTTGATTATTTGAAGGGGAGAAACATCGATCTATTGACTTATTACATGTATTCACCTGATTTAATCTTCCAACTACTTCTTTTTGTTCCAGAATGTCAAACAAAAAATTCGTGGATAGCGATTTTCATTACCCCCAGAAACTGTTTAAGCATTCACAACCCTATTTTTGAGATAACAACTTTCGAGTGAAAAGAAAACGTTTCCAAAATTGATTCGAACGCATGCAAAGGGCGTAAAAATCTTAATGGTGAACATTTTGAAAATCAATAAAACAGTTTGTTCCTAAGGATATTTTCCTTTCCGTGTAAATATTCTCGTATTAAAAAGATTGGACCCCGAAGATTTACAAATGCGACACCTACCTAATACTAGTACAAAATGTTCGCCCGCTTTTTATTTTTTGGATATATTTGGGTTACATATGCAATTCCTTGTATTAATTTGAATAAGGAGTGTTTTATAGTAAGCACATGCTCTTTCAGTAACTATTCTGGTAGGTTCACATTATAGAAAGAAATATTTTCCTCATTCAATTAAGAAATTATACATGATTGTGTGAAAGGAAGACTAGGGTTCAGAAAATAACTGGAAGTTTAACGGCGCCTAGACCAAATGGCACTAGATGGAATAAATTTAATGATAAATTTGCCTGAGACATTTTAACAGACAAAGGGAGATTCGATCAAGTTTTTCGTTTTTCAGATCATAGAATTTATTCAAATATACCCATCCCATTTGTGCAGATTTCAATTATGAACATCAATTATAGAAGAGTTAAATGGCCTCGTGGGAAATACAATATTTGTCTAATTTATTTTGTTTAGACATTTATGCTTACTTCTTCGTGATAATTTACCACGCAACGTTAATTTTAATGCTATCAAAAATGAAACTAAATGTGTTTTGTAAACGCAGAATCGCCATTTTGAATTTATTGAATTCGTTCTTGGGAAACAACATGTAGCATATCTAGAAAATAATGTTTTCTACATTCTAATACGACTATTATTTACCGGAGTTGATAATATGTAGAAAAATCAAGTGAGCAAACACGAGTTATGTTAGATTGCAATTAAAAAACTATTTAGGTTACAATACATTTCGTTTCTAAAAGGGATATACTTTCTTGATTAAGGTGTTACTTAAACAAGATCAATTAAAGAAGCATGAAAGTTCGCGATAATCCTCTTTACCCTATTGTACTTCTAAAGTTGTACTAAGACCATAGCGTGCTGAGGTAATTCCCACTCGATTATAGAACTTGGTAACCTCTGTATCGAATGGCTTACAATTCCTTGCAGAAACTTCATACAATAGTTCGCAGCTTGTAATTCTTTAGATGAACAACTCGTTTATAAATCCTACCTCACTATAAAAATTTCTTATAAGGTATGGAGTATCCGAACTTATTTTATGTGTATTTACAGTACAAAAAATTTAAACCCGAAGCGAAATGAAGCTATTTACGTACTGGAAAATAAATGCACGTCTTTTAAACTTGGGGACAAAGAATTTGAACTATTTGACATTTCTAGTTTTAAATTATTTCTTTAAGAAAGAACTAACAGTACTTAGCTTTTAAA
This sequence comes from Platerodrilus igneus, assembly GCA_036346225.1. Classification (NCBI taxonomy): domain Eukaryota; kingdom Metazoa; phylum Arthropoda; class Insecta; order Coleoptera; family Lycidae; genus Platerodrilus; species Platerodrilus igneus. The sequence continues at coordinate 48,203 of JARFIW010001120.1, read as the reverse complement.
CCGAATTCTGTTTCATAGTTCGTTTAGAAAGTAAAACAATTGTAGAATCTGTTATTCCTAGGCAACGGAAAACCACCACATTACCTCCCAAGTACACATCGTACTTAAATTGTAATTAAGATAATGGCTTCCTCTGGGGTAAAAGATTCCGGAGTTAAAATAGTCCCCCATTCGGATCTCCGAAAGCGACTACTTCAGAAAATGTGATCGGAAAGTTTGGAAAAAGAGTCGAAAACATTTTGCGAGTCGGAGCGTGAAATGTCAGAAGTATGAAGCAAGTAAGTTAACTAGAGAACTTGAAAATTGAAATGGATAGGTTAGCATTAGACATATTAGCGATCAGCGAAGTTTGGTGGCCACAGACGAAGGATTTTTGGAGTGGAGGGTAATTAATGCAGAATAACAGGAAAGAAATTCGGGTGTGGAGATAGTTGTCCAAAAAAAGGTAGGACACTGTATAGAAAACTACTTACAAAAGAACGAAAGAATACTTATGGTTAGATTAGAATCTAAACTGGTAAATACAGTAACAATACAAGTATGCGTGCCTGCCTCTAGCTACAGTGAGGAAGGGGCAGAAGCGATCTATAAAGATATCGAAGACATACTAAAATGCGTAAATAGACATGAAAATTTAATAATTATGAGGGATTTTAATGCATCGGTAGGTGAGAGTAGGGAAGGAGCGGTAGTAGGTTTATTTGGTTTGGAACGAGAAACGACAAGGGAAATAACCTGTTAGAATTTTGCGACAAAAACAATTTAACCATCACAAACACATTATTTTAACAGCATGCTACAAGACGATACACGTGGAAGATGCCAGGAAATATAGGAAGATATCTAGTAGACTACATTCTTGTTAGACAACGATTTAGAAATGGAGTAAAAGGCTGTAGAAACTACCCAGAGGCAGATATTGACACTGACCATCTAGTAAAATGTGTATGGAACATTATGTTACATGGTCTCACAAAAAATCTCATTAGCGTCTAAAATCGTGGCGTTTATTATCTCGTAATATCGTTCTATTTATTTGTGACGCGCGCTGTTTGTCCTTATTTAACACATATACAATTATTACGGCGTTTCGCTTTTCTCCAACAGTGAGTGTGAAAATCATAAATATTTCTTATCAATTTCTATTACATTTTCTAGGTTTTTAGTGTTCCGGCCGCTTCTTGTATTAAATGTTTCATATATTAATTAGTTTATTTATGTAGTTCTAAATACGTATGACCAATATTATAGAGAATTCTTTATTTAAAATAAATCTTTGTAATTCACAGGGTAACTAATTTAAGCTTTAATAGCTTTCTAATGCAAAAGGGGTTGCATTTTATAGAAAATATTTGCTTTTAACATCAAAACGTGTTTTTAATACATCTATTAGAATTGGGGATTCAAATACTAGAAATTACTTATTTTTATCCAAATGCGTAAAGCAAATGAAAATCATTCTTATCAAAATGCATTGATAATTAATAAGTGAAAATAAGTGGCTTTGTATTTATCTTAAAATGATCGATTTGCGTTCGCATTTAAATACGTTTTACAGAATCTTACAACTAATTATTTTTACATATACAACTTCCGTTACCTGCTATGTATTTATAATATGCTTATATCGTACAGGGTGATTATTTATACACGGGGAATTTGATTTTCCGATTGTACATCAATGAATAAAAGTACGCTTGTATTATATAGGGCATAACCATAAATTTACAGAAATTTTCGTTTTTTTCAGGATTCTTTTATATTTTTGCGGTATTTATTTGTAGAATTAGGATTTCAATGACCTCCCGTGACCCTTTATCACGTCAACATATATATAGTTTTCTGAACCAGCCCCGCAATTTGGGTGCCATAAATTCTCTGAATTTACTTGGTACTAAACTCGAGTCCCACTGTCAGGTCGTAATAATTTCTCTGAAATCCCTACTGCTAAAATATGCCACGGCTGCTGCTCTTCTGCAGTCTGAAAAATAAAGCTAACTACTCTACTAAGCAAATATAAACGCTGCTACGGTAACTCACCTAGATTTATTTAGTGATTCATAAAACATCAAACATCATCAACTCCTTATTCATATATTAATTATCTTACATACATTTTTCTCTTCTCAAAAATTAAACTTTTCTAGCTCATGTAATTCCCAGATTAATTATTACCCAAGTAAAGTAACAGCGCTTTACTATCAACCTTCCGTTACTCCTGGATTAATACGAGCTCACAGTAACCATAATCACTCGTGCAAATTCCTGCAAAATCAATTGCCAAAAAGTCCCTCTTACCTTGTACATAAATAAGTAGGTTAAGTCTCAAAATTTTGTACACATAATTTCCAACATAAATAAAATAATAAATTAATATATCAAGAGTGTTCAATTAATAATTCTTAAAAATATTGTCCGTTTAGTTCATAGTTAAATATCAAGAAATCATCAAAAGTTATTACACCAGTTATGCACAAAACAATTTAAAACACCAGCCGTAACTGCACACCGCTATTGTGTTCTCCCGTCAACCAGTATGACGGTACATCCAAACTTCCCCAATTCTGCTACTGCCCTTGTTTATCTTTGGTACGCAACCAAATCACTCAGCCACATACTTATACTTCATTTTAGAGCAAGCTTCGCACTTTCCATACAACTACATAACATCAAGCAGTCTGTAGTATTGTAATTTAAAACATTTAAAAATTACTTTACTAATAACTTGTTGTAACTCAATACCGACTTGTATTGGTTGTATACTACAAAGTTGACTTCTAACTGTAGGCTAATTCACCTCTAAGAACGTACAATGTTTGAGAGCTCACTATCAACTCCCGATGCTTATATACACTTTTCAGCCCCCCCTAAAACTTGCCAATTTTCTACAATACACACACGAGCACTTTCAACTGTCTTCAATTTCCTCGAAAATTTGTAGACAAACATCAGCTGCCATCGACATCTAAGAAATTCTCCCTATCTGTTCCAACCGTCTCGATATTCTTTGAAAACTAAACACTGCTGGCCAAAGTCATCGTTGAACACGCCTCTACTGTTCATCTATTTGCCTCTAATATAAACACTCAATTTCCTATTCCTTACTTCGTCTAACCACCAACTGGTTTTCATTCTACTACCTTGCCTAAACCCCAATCTTAACGAACCCCACAATCCATCTCTCTTTCTTTTACTCATACTACTCATACCAAAAATAATCCCTCTTTATTTTTCTTTAACAACTTGTATTTTTGACCGATCAAAATGCCTCACTCAACTATGTCTATAATAATACGTGGTATTTCTATCCTTCACTTTCCATCTTCTATCTTATTCTTACTTTCCCTCGTGTTAAACAAACGCTTAATACACAATATCTCTAGCCTCTTTCTATCTATACTATAAACGTAATAATCCCTCTTCGTTTTGTGTTGACACCTGTATAGTAACCGTTTCACTATTACTCATTCTACACAAACAATAGATCCCTGTTAATCGGAACCATCTGCCACCCTTCAGAAAATTGCTTTATTATTTGTCTTACTTTTAACGCTCCTCATTAAAATTGTTAGAAAACTTCAACAGTCACATTCGTTTTACTAGGAACTATTTCTTTCCACTACATGTTTAACAAACAATGTAACTGCCATTTCGAATAAAACTAAAAGTTTTTAACTATCTACACTTAAATGCTACAATTTAACAAATAATATACTGTTTATGGTACACTATTCTTCCTTACAATAACTCTCTTCTAAAGCTAATTATAAAATCGATAATGTTAAATCTTTTTACAGATTATCTCTACACTTATAAACTACGATTTAAATACATATCCTGTTTATAGTTTGATTTTTGAAATGCTATATTACCCTTGCTATACTTCTCGAACGTTTACATTAAAACGAATTATGCAAAACTAACTTTTGAATTACAGAAATTTTCAGAAAATTATTAAATTTTACCCTAAAAATAACTTGCAAAGCGTTTCAAATCACATATGCTTATTTCTACATACTGAATTACTACCTAACTATACTAAATTAATAACGCTGTTTAGCATTCAAAAACCACAGAAATATATATATATATATATATATATATATATTATATATATTATATATATATATATACATATATTTATATATATATATATATATTACTCATATTTAGACCAGGGTAGAAAATTATATAATCACATCAAATAATTTTAATCACTGTGTAGAAGCTTTTGGAAAAGGTACGCGTTATTAAATAACAGCGTGAAGCATAAAAATTCATTCGTTTTATTAAAATTAAGAAATTTAAATTATTTATAAGACGCTTTATATCAAAAGAAACAGTATTAAAAAGCTCTGCGTGTAATTTAATTATTCCGAGGAAAGAAACAAATGGAAATTACGTGCAAAATTTATATTAATCAACCCTATTTTAAGTAACCGGTAGTAAAACAAAGTGTACACATAATAATTAATATTTAACTTGTATTCGCTAAAAATGAAAGGATAGAAGTCAATTTTAATTGGAGTTAATTAAACCATTATTAATAATAAGCATAAAAGTCTGTGAAAATCCAAGATTATAATACCAGAAAATAAAGCTCTGAGAATTAATATTATTTTGAACACCTGCGTAGTTTAAATATCACGTACGGCGAAAATTGTGTAGATAACAAATGGTTTCAGAGAATCTTGGAGAAACCGGGGCTTAATATTCACTATTGTTCGGTGTGGTGAGCTTCCACCTTCGTGGTGGATGACAACGGTGCAGCAAGGTCTCGTGGCACACGTCCAAACGAACGGTTTCGAAATAGTTCATTCAGCCGCGTACGGACACTCAGCAAAATATGGTGGAGCCCTGTCTTATAGAAGCACAACGAAAGCAGCTATTCCTCTGGCCGTTAATTCTGGAAGCAAAGACGTGTTTATCATGTGTAGACAATCGTGCTGCTTCACGAGACCCTCACAAAATATGGTCCAAGCAAATGGTCTCATGTAATCCCATACCCAAATCATAACATGCGGCGGATTGCACTCGATTTCCTTGTTAACGTGCGGATTGTCTTTTGATCAAAGATGGATATTACAATTTTACGAACTGTAATAAATTGCACACTCATCTGAAAACAAAATTTTTTGATCGTTAGCATGCGGGAGCTTGTATTCACATGTATTCACACGTTGTTCCAAATCACTATCACTCAACTCATTTACCGAGGATGGCCAAAAACATGAAACATGCAAGTCATTCCGCATACGATCTTGCATAGTTGTTCGCGAGACGCCTAATTCAGCAGACCGATTACGGGTTGGTTTTATCGCCGATTCTACAATTGATTCTGTCACAGCAGCACAAGTCTCGATGTGGGTCTTATGCCTTCCACTACATAGTATACCACGAACACTTCCCGGCGCAAAGGCATTCTTCTTCCATACAAATAATGTTGGTCGTGATGGCTGTGGTTTTCCAGAACTCAAAACTCACAGCAAAGTCCGTCAAAATGTCTCTCATTTTGTTCTTTGTATTCTGACTTTCGTAAACTCACACAAAAGCCACCAAACATTTTTCAACACTGTAAACCTTGTATCCGCTATGTTTTAGTTCTCTCAACTAACAGTAGCTAGCAATAAATACAGTTAGACAACGCCTAAAAGGACATATATGCTTTTCTAGAAATCCTTTGTAGAGTTCATTTTACAACAGATTGTATTTTGGCGCTGTAAGGCAACACCACTTGTCAGTGTTGAGGGATTAAAATACGAATTAATTTTTGCGTTAAATTTATCAGAAAGTAGCTGGGAAGTACCGGTTTTTCTATGCGAAAATAATCCCTGTATGTTTGTTGTGGTTTGTTTTGTATTTTTCTTAATCTTTCTTGGGTATTAAACCACTCAGAGTTTTTAAAATTGTCTTTATTTATGTTTCGATGTATGAACTAGGATCCTTGTCGAAATAATAAAAAATTTTAAGTTTGACATTTATGACACAACTGAAAGTGACTTTGATTTATTAATCTTTGATTTGAAAATCAAAGATTAATAAATCAAAGTCACCTTCAATTTGTGTCATGAATGTCAAACTTAAAAATTTTTATTATTTTGAAAACGATCCTAGGTCATGGATCGAAACGTAAATAAATACAATTTTAAAAACTCGGAGTGGTTTAATACCCAAGAAAGATTAAGAAAAATATGCGAAAAAAAATATAAACAAGTTATTAGCATTGTTATAGGTAAAACGGGCGGGCCAAAAGAAGAAAAGAATGAAATCAGTAACGCAATTATGATAACAAAGGGGAGAAGGAAAGAAAATGAATGTCACGCTAACACAGGCGGAGATTAGGGGGCCTATGGAACGAAACAAATAACACAATCCAATCCGTCCAGAAAAAAAATAGTATATATACAACATATACATGCTCACAGAACACTGATCAGTCCAATACAACAAAATAAGGTACTAAACTAATAGTACGGAATAACTATAGGGTTAATACAGCATGTTTATACATACCTAAACCCCGTAACAAATATCAATAAAAATAATCACATATAAATATAAATATCACAAGAATCTTACCACCAACTTATTGCGTTAATTATATTGAGCTGGTCCCGATAGAATCTACAAAACTTAAGAAACAAAATAAATATTTAGAATAGTGTCTTTAGGCGCAATCAATAATCCAGTACCAATACCAATCAAATACCATAGCTAATGGATAATTATCAAGCCTATATATTCTTCGAAACCAATTAACTCTGTTATCCATCAATAAAAAGAACAATATTATACAAACCTACACTAAATCTTTATTCTAATAATAACGGCATTAAATAATTAACAAAGGTCTACTCATTGATTTCTTAATATATCTATGATATAAATAAAACCCACGTTGCATAAGCAAGTAAAGTTATCGTTACCTGTTATGATGATTTTGCTTCACGTAGGCTTTTAAAAGTATTTGTAAATGCACTGTACTTATCATAACTTAATCTGCGTACAAACGGCAACCAGATGAAATGTGTCGAATCAACAAAGCGAAATTTCTGTATTAAGCATTAATCCAAAGAACCTAAGAATGTAGGTTAAAACCAAGGTTGATATTAAAATTTCTATTAAAGCAAACATTGCCCTTCAAACACCTACCTGCCACATAAAAGAAGCGCAAGTTTTCACCATAGGGATTTAGTAACTGCCTTTTATCACAAACAAACCCACGCAAACCAACACTTGAAATATGGTGAACCAGTTCAACGAACGTGTTATAAAATTGTTTTCTAAACAATATTCAAGGGACGCCTATTATAGAATAGAAACCATTTTAAGCATATTTCTAGCACTCAAGGACAACACAGCGGCTTTATCTAATTAAAATTAAACTGGGTTATATTACTACAATAAATATCGAATACTAACGTATTGTACGTGTCTCGTATAATTAAGCAATTTTCCACTCGTAAAAAGCAAACATTTATTAAAACAGGGTTTCGAGTGTAAAATGCAGAGAATATTCAAACTACGAAATGGAACGAAACAACATTACAGTAATAACTGTAGAAAGGACAAGTATTAAGTTGTTTAATAAAGATAACGATGAACTTTATATACGTAAAAACGGCAGCACCAAGAAAAAGTTATGCATTGCTAATTAACAGTAATTAGTTACTAAAATTGAAACTATATTGGAACCGCCTGCGTTTTAAACAGTGGACCAACACCCACAAACGTAGCCTGTAATGTGCTTTGCAAGATCGTGTTTTGAAGAAACACGAGCCGTAAATAAACGTCTCTTCCATAGCAAAGTAATTAGCTATGAATATTTTTGAAAAGTTCGCTGAGCAACATTGATGAAAAACTGAATTGTTAAAAAAATTTATTAAAAGCTTGAGCTAAACAAACTTCACTGCGGTTTATATCCTTTCTTTTTTATTGTCAATAAAAATATATTTGATAAAAGATATTGTGGGTCTATTATTATAAATTAAAAAAGAAATTATTTTGCTTTGTTTAATTTTCTAATTGAAAAGGGTTGTAAAATACAATACAAATACGTTTTTACAAATTACTGAAAGCGTCGCGGCGCCAAGACTTAACGACGCCACAGGGAATAAATTCTGTTATAGATGAGCATGAGACATGTTTACTAACAAAATTGTTTTAATAACTTTTATAAGATGGTTATAAGCACCACGATTGCTCTTAGGCATGTGAAAGACATGCAGCATCATTAAAACATCGCCCATGTGGTTTTACTAGAAATCCAAATCCGCTTAATTAATTTCTTATTTTGTTACTCTAGCAAAGTTTTCGGAGAAAATTCACTACTGAATATTTTGCCATTCTCATTAATATATTGGAAAATGTTTTATAAGTAGAGAACGCACATTGATCGCTTCAAATTTTTAATAAATGAAATGAAAATTCTTATTTAAGTTATTCCTCGCAAGCAATATTTATAAATGTCTGTCAGAACTGACGTTTTCTAACCGCGCCTAGTATGCGATGGAATTGGTAATTTATATCTACCAACGCTCTGGCTGGATATTGAAAGTTGTATTGTAAAGAGAATATTTAGATGGTAATATATTATGACTGAAAAAGTTGAACTACTTTGTTGATTAAACTGAACCCTTAAGAAGAATAATTTTAAAAGAATGCAAGTTAACTTGTTCTTCCACATACTGAATTTGTATTAAGATTACTAGGCTAGTAAACATTGTGCAAGTTTTTAAACGTTTAACAATTGCTAAGTGTTAACAACTAAAGGTTCTGGTGTTTATAGAAATAGGCTACCAGCGGGTAGACCATCTACCATGTATCTTGTCGGTGTTACTAGTTGTCACTATTTAAATTCTTCGATTTTTTATTATTAAGCATGTTAAAATTATTTATTTGAAAATTCTTTAGGCATTCATATAACACTGAATCAAAAAGTCAACAATTACAAATATTTTTCGTTGGAAAACCATCCTGTTGAATATTTTATTCTTTTATAATACAAAAAGCTTAGAAATTTTATTTTAAACGAGAATAGTACAGATATAATGTCCATCCAGTTCTTAGAGACATTAATCAAGATAAGACTCCACCAAAAATGTCGATTTAATTAAATTAGGACACAAATTTGCATGTTTGCAACGCACGTGTTTACAGCGATAGCAAAACAACCTCTTAATTTTGTGAATTTATTGAGTTTCCATGCGTATTAATCAAAATAATAAAAAAAAACGTCAAGTTTTATTGGATATCGGCAATTTTAGCACATACATGTGTTGGGAAGATTCTAAACAACTTTTATTTTTAGAAGCAACTTCTGTAATTAAAAGCTCACACATGTAAACTATGGGAACCTGAATGGTAAACAATAATAGCTTGTATTTTTCCCATGATAATAATAATAAGCCATTCTGATTAGGACAAGGGCGTTGTTTATAATCGTGACAATTACTAAAGCTGATTAGAAATGGCACGAGGACGTTGTGTATTTTCGTAATATCGGACCATTTTTAAATATAAATTGGAAGGTAGGTCCTCTCGAATTTTAATCGTTTGGATTATATTTTCTTAATTATGATAAAAGACTAAATTTAAGGGTTAATTTTCGAATATATTATTGAAAATTAGTGAAAAATAAAATTACAAAGATGTGCTAATCCATTTTGTGATCGAGATTTACTAAAATTATACAGTTGTCTTCAGAGAAGCAAATTGATGTTGCACGTTAATAGAAATTTGGAAAAAGTGGAATATAATATGGATGTATGGTGTACCAATGAGAAATATAAGAATTGAACGAGAATAGATTGTGCAATATGAAGACAGTTATTACTATCAGTTATCCAGGTATTTCTGAAAACATTTCAAATTAATTTGATTGAACGAACGTAGTATTTTAATTATTATTTGATATAACAGGAAAATGCTGGAATATATTGGGAATTACTATGCAGGGACAAAAGATTGATATGCTTAGATTTACAGATGATATAGCGGTATTAGCATCTACCAAAGAAAAGTTAGAAACTGCCTTTAATAAAGTGGAAACAGTTCTAACAGAGAGATACTGTATGAAAATTAAAAAAAATAAAACTAAAGTACTAGTATGCAAAGGAGGGGAAAATAAATCAAAAACAAGAATACAAATAGGTAACGATAACTTACAAAAGGTTAAAAATTTCTGCTACATAGGAAGTCAAATAACGCAAAATGGGAAGAGCACAAACGACATAAAACAAAGATTAGCACAAGGTAGTGAGTAGTACATTATTGGCGTAATCAGAACCTCATTTCCTCCAGCATCCTCATTTCCTCCCAAATTTACATGTAAATCCCCATAAGGAGGAAATGAGGGAATCTCCTCATTTCCTCACTCATCTGGACCAAATAGTTTTCTTCGACTAGCCATTTTCATCTTTCGAGATAAATGAGCATCCACATTTCCACACACGAGATAAACCTATTTTTAAGATTTTTTTACCGCTAACATTCTGGACCAAATAGTTTTCTTCGACTAGCCATTTTCATTTTTCGAGATAAACCTATCTTGTTTGGTATCAATTAATATTAGATTTTTCTCAGCTACCCAAATCTCTAGAAATTTTTCAGATTGTACCATCCCCAAGGGAGCTACTCTCATTTTAAGATTTTTTACCGCTAACATTCTGGGCCAAATAGTTTTCTTCGTCTAACCAATCCATCTTTCGAGATAAACCTATCTTGTTTGGTATCAATTAATATTAGAATTTTCTCAGCTACCCGAATTTCTAGGAATTTTTCAGATTGCATCATCCCCAAGGGAGCTACCCCAATTTTAAGACTTCTTACCAAAATCAATTCCTAATCACCTCTCCTTTTTAATATCTACAGTCCTTTAACCAACATAAATAAATTAAGCACGCAAAATTTTAATAATTTATTTTATCCAATTTACAGTTTAATAAACTTATAGAATGCAATTTTACAAAGTATAACAATATTTCCTGTGTGTAGCCGAATCCAAGTAGTTTAACCTGTAACAAAAAAGAGATTAATGTGTTGTTTAAATAGACCTATAACAAAAAGAGATTAATGTAAAAGAGAGGAGACGTGTTTTCGGTCAATAAGACATATTGTCGTTAACTTAACAATATGAGAATAATGTAAAAACATTCCAATGTAATGTGTTTTAAATATGTAAATGGGAAGGTCGACTTTTGGCGTAATCATCGCTCTGAATTACATGTGAAAGCTGTATATAATTTCTTTTTAAAAGTATATATCTTCTCCAAACAAATGCGTTTATTACAATAGGAAAGTACGCTAAATGCAAGTCAATTAACAGCAATTTAATATTGCTTACTGACCTACCTTAATTAGGTTGCTGTGCTATTAGGAATGATGTACTTTTTGTTGTCCTCGCCCGACAAACTGATTTTATTAATTGGGTATACAGTTGGTGTTTACATGGTTTCGTTTAAGACCTCGTACATATTTTCCGGATTACTAGAAGACGTTATAACCATACTTTTTGTGTTAAAGGATTTCACATCGGTAGTCTCTTCCCCCATTTTGGTGTAAACGCCGTAGAGTTCGCAATCGACTTTTATTGCTGTATGTTGTATTCTTTTTTATTAAGTAATCGAATAAATCGTTCCTTCTGCTTCCAAAGAAACTCGGACACTCCATCGCCCACACTGACATTCTTTATGCGATAGCTAACCATACGGATGTTAAACGCTGTGCTAACCATTTCTACACCATCGTCGTTAGTAGCGGTAACTGATGAATTTTATGTTTCTTGCTCCGTAGATGACCAGGGTATGCAGACTTTAACACCTCCATGTTGCACACTTTACACATAATTCGTGATTGTTTCGTACAAGACCCTTTAACAGCTAGCGGATCTGAACGTTTACTGCTTAATGACATACCGTGCTGTTTTTCCTTGTATCGCTGTAAGCTATTCTTGTAAAAGCGATACTGCAAGACCCACAGTTTAAGTACTTTGCTGTCGACGGATGTATAAGCTTAACCGGGGACGATGTTACACCACGACATTTGTTCTGGTGCCGTTTGAGAGCATCCCTCTTGGTAAAGTAGACGTGATAGGGCTCGCATTTAAAAACGTTTAGTACAAAACAAAATCCGCACTATAAGACTTTGGTTAAACTTGTAATCGAACTAACTAAAAAGCTTACTCTAGCGTACCTGATTTATGTTCCTTATAGAATGCATATCGAAGGTTTCCAAAGACGGCCGAACGATGTTGAGGATTCAGCGGGGGACTAAATGACGTCATAATCCTTGCTGCTCGTCCAATACATTTAGCGCCAATGCATGCACCTGGTTTGCATCGTCGATGGTGCGAATGCCGTTAGTAGAAACATCGAAAACGTCTTCCATGTTATACAGATTGCGTGCATATTAAAAATCCAAAAGGGTGATAGCACACGCACACAAATTGTGTGCAAGTCGTGCTGTAGAAGATGCAGTGCTACTATAACCAAAAACTTAATAAAAACACTTTAAACCTTTGATAAGGGAATACCAAACTTGTCTACAGAATACTTACTAATAAAGCACATTAATTTTAAATAACTTCTACGTCATATTTTAGGAAATTGAGGGCTTGAATATTTTCTAAATGAATCACCAAGCGAAAGTATATGCTTAGCAGTATTAAAATTAACCATTAATTTCCAATTTTTACGAGCGTGGTTAATTATAGATTAAAATTTAATTTGTTCACGTTCGAGCTTCCCGTATACTAACAATGCGCTGTATAATACATGCATACCCCTTCGCCGCGCTACTGCTATTCTTGTAATTGCTAGAAAAAGTCACTCTCCTTTTTACTGTTAGGACCGATGCAAAGTACCATTCCATACTTTCTATAGCACATCGCGCACTTTTTCGTCTGATAATTAAATTTTGCTTCTCTAGGCTTTTACACTTTCGCATAGCGGTCGGCCGCACGTAATGATTTCTAGAACCGGTAAGTACTCGATATCGCCCAAATATTATATTATATTATATTATATTAGATGCTCGATGCCTGACAACTTCCGATTCCCTCGTAAAAGGTGGAAAAAACTCGGTCAATCATCCATCTAACTTAAACTTCGACCCGCTCCTGTTCTGATAATTTCCAAACATTTTTCAAACGACAATGGACTCAGAATTTTTTAAACCTCCGAGGGATCTTTAAGTCGTGATCAATTACACATCCGAGCTACGCGTAAACTAACATATTTTGCAGCAACTGTGCACTGTATAATACATGCATACCCCTTCTCTGCACTACTGCTATTCTTGTAGTTGCTTGAAAAAGTCAGTCGCCCTTTTTACTGCTAGGGCCGCTAAAAAGCACCATTCCATACTTTCTTTATAAGTGTAGCACATCGCGCACTTTTTTGTCGGATAATTAAATTTTTGTTTATGTAGACCTTTACACTTTCGCTTATTTAAACATCTAATACGATTGATTAACCACTTTCAATTATTTTAACGGAGACCACCATACATCCCGCCGCACCGTTCTTTTTGAATCCAACGATTCTATGGGCTTCCACGCACTAACACCTGACGTATCTTTTCTACTATTTGTTAAACAAAAACTACCGGTATCGCCGTTGTGGACGTAAACAGATGTTTGTGGATGTGTACGAGAGTATGTAACCATATACATTAACCAGTCTAAGCTATTTTATTTAGTCCGCGAAAACTATTATTTTTCTATACCGCAATTAATAATCGCCTTTATAGGTTCCACATTTCGACCATTTCCCAATGACTGGTGCTACGTACATGGAAACTTTAATTTCTTATTAGAGAGAATTCTTATTCTCCCACGCACTGCTGCGTAGTTGCATGCCTACCCCTTTTGGAGGTATATGCTCGTTATAGGTTGTAAGACCCTAGGTTTTACTTAACTACAATTCGTGATATCCCTTTAATCTTTTTAATCGTATCTTTCTCGCCTACAATACAGTAGCACTTAACATTACTACCAACAAATTCTAATACTGGACCCCCATTAAATACGTCTTTAATTTTCCCTACAACTTTTTTTGTTGACAAGTGTTATATTGTATTTATTATACGCAGGGTAGTCACTCTTTTAAGATGAATATATTTTGCTAGGTATCAACTAATATTAAATTTTTCTAGGGACCCCAAATCTGTAAATAGATTTTAAATAGGACCACCCCATACAAAGTTATGCGTTTTAAAGGCTCAAATCACTAATTTTTGCTCATCTTTATTTAACACCATTTTTAAAACCTTTTTCGCAACCCAAGATATATGCCTTAGCCAACCATCTCCCGAGAAATCTAAAACCGCCGTGTTCTGCGAATACCACGTGGAGATAGCACGTATACTCTGTCAACCAGGATAAAAGCCGGAAGGATTTGGAAGGTGGGAGAAGAACTTAAAAATTATGGAATCTTAAAACTAATATATACAATAGATTTACAAGATCCATACAAATATAAACAACTATCTTATATCTTTACGCCCCCATGCGTAGATTGTTGTACTATTAGGACGTGTTGTAAAATACAACTAGCCATCTGTTCATCTACCAAATTGCTCATTAGGGATATTATTGTTTACCCAAGCATTAATACTTTAGACCCATATTTAATCAATGTAAAGCAGTGTGCTTTGTATTCATACTTTAAAAATATATGTCAAAGTCAAGTGAAAAATAAATTGTTGTTTTAATTAATGCTCTTATGAAATAATAATAAACTACAGTTGAACCAGTGATGGAAATGCAACCCAAAAACCCTTCCTTTGAGGGGTCACTAAATTAAAATAAATTTAGTGCGCTACTGTGTCAGTAGATAGTTAGTTCTACTACAGAGTTGGTACTAATTCGAAAACCGGATTTTAATTTTACTGTCACCTGAAGAACAGATATTCAAAAACCTCAAACACTAAGTGACTCTGTCAAATGGTGATGACACCGCCGAACAATTGGGTGAGAATGTTCTTATTTAGTAATCACACTATGTTTAAAAAACGGTGCATTAAATATGTAAAGAATAGCACCGCCTAAGATGCTGCACTCCAAATTTGCTACAAACATTATGTACATACATGTAAAGGTTTACGCCGAGGGAAGCAATCCCTCAAATCTCAATTCTAAATTTACTAGTTAAAGAACTTTTCTTTCATTTGAATAATTATTGCTCTATACTCCACCAATTTTAACAGTTAATTTAACGTCAACAAACCTATTTAAGGGTTCGTTAGAATATAGAACATAGACTTATTGTATTACGATAGAAGCCTCGAATATCGGTTTCATAAATTTATTTAGAAACCTTTAGTTAGGAATATGGAAAAATTAAAGAAAACTAGACAGTCTATCAAGGCTCGCATCACCCGCATCGCCAATTGGACAAGCAAAGTCTCCAATGAAACAGATTTATTTCAGTTGTCTATAAAAAAAGACCAATTAATTAAATATTTCACAAGTTTTGAAGAAACCCAACAAAAAATAGAAGAAACTGAAGATGCTAGCTTTGAAGATGTGGACGCGGAGCAAGTTGAAACTAAGTATTGCTTAACTCTCGCTCTTATTGAGAAAAAATTAGAGGAATTTGAAATTTGATACAAAGAATACTTTCAACCGCAACGTTGCAGAAACTACAGTTAAACTGCCAGAACTCTCAGTAAAAACATTTTCTGGTAACTTTTCTGAGTGGAATGCCTTTTTTCAACTTTTCACCACGCTAATTATAGAAAACCCGAATTTAAATAACCTTCATAGATTTATTTATTTAAAATCATATTTGCGGTCGGAACCATTAAGTTTAATTGATAATATTGAAGTAATTGCGACTAATTTTCCAATTGCTATTGATATATTGAAGGATAGGTATGACAATAAGTCACGTATTATAAGCATTTTAGTAAAATGCTTGCTAAAAGATCCATCCTTAGCTAAATGCCATGCCAAAACACTTAGAGAATTTTTAACACAAACGCGACAAACTCTACAAGCATTAAAAAATTTAAAAGTTCCAATTGAACACTGGGACCTATTGTTAATTGAATTATTTTTGGAAAAGGTAGATTTTTCAACGCACAAGGCCTTTGAATTTGAAGTAGGTTCAACGGAAATTCCAACTCTTAAACAACTTTTTGAATTTCTTGATAAAAAATGTGAAATTTTTGAAAAACTAAATATTTCAGAAGGAAGGGAGCAAAAAGCAAGTAATAGCATTGCCCCTAAAGTATCTCATTTTCTTAGTATAGAAAATGCAGTTACATCCTCAAATAGACCATCAAGCTGCATTTATTGCAATGAAATATCTCATAAAATCTATCAATGCAGTAAGTTTAAGCAAATTTCACCTACAGATAGATTTTCATTTGTGAAAAATAAACACATTTGCAAAAATTGCCTAGGAAATAAACACACTTCAGAAAAATGTAACTCGCAGAGGCGTTGTAGTGTTTGTCAAAAGGGCCATCACACACTTTTGCATAATCCCCAATTCATTTCTCACAACTTGAACAATCCAACACGCTCGATTGGATCTGATCAGTTATCGTCTCAAAACCATGTTGAAACTCACGCTACTAACTCTTTCACTTATTACCCAAATAACTATTCTCTCGCTCAAAATACTCAAGCCCATAATCATAGGACAAATAACTCACAATCAAATGCTCTACATCAATTTAATTTATCAGAAACTCCAGGTAATCAAATAACTCAAGTCACCGCACAAAATGGGTTTCCACATCCTTCAACTAGCACTGCAACACTCTCGGCAATGGCCTTGCAGAATTAAGTTCCCTTAGCTACAGCACTGGTAACTATATACACTAAGGATAAAGAACCAATTCAAGCAAGAGCACTCCTCGACAACGGAAGCCAAACCTCCTTCATTACTCAAGAACTTGTGTACAAGTTAAAATACACCCCCGTTGATAAAATATTGCAAATCTCCACAATATCTGAAAATTGATCAGTCTCAAATAAAATGTTGGAAGTAGACATGTATCCCTCTAAAAGTAATAAGCCCATTACGGCATGTTGTGCTATTTTAGACACAATTACCTGCAAACTACCTCAACTGAAAATTGACAGAGATAAATTAAAATTTCCTAGAAACATCAAACTCGCAGACCCCTCCTTTTACCTGCCTGGTAAAATTGATATACTCTTGGGCGCTGACGTTTACAGCGATATTCTCATGGATGGAATTATTAAAATAGGTAAAGGATTACCGGTATTGCAAAATACAGCTTTAGGATATGTGATCCCAGGCAACACGCCGACAAGTTGTCACACCAAGTGTTCTTACTTGTGCTCTACAAGTGAGGAACAACTACAAGAGTTTGCTAATGTTTCCTTGTTTATAAAAACAACACCAAATTTAAACTACATCGATACTCTACTCAAAAAATTTTGGGAAATTGCAGAGATATCAAACAAGTCAATAGTAACTCGGCCTGAAGAAGCGGCGGAGAAAATATTTACCGACACAACTCAAATACTCCCTGATGGTAGATTTCAGGTAAATTTGCCATTAATCTCAACTAAGGAACACACAACATTAGGTAACTCATTCATCCAAGCACGAAAACGATTTCTTAATCTTGAAAACAAACTTTCAAAACAAGTTGAACTCTACAGGCAATATAAAGAATTCATAGATGAATACATTTTGTTAGGTCATGGGCGCTATGTTCCTCTTAAGCTTCTAAATGAAAATTTAGATAACAAATATTTTCTCCCGCACCACTGCAATCTACGTCAGTACAGTCTCACCACGAAATTGAGAGTAGTGTTCGACGGTTCTATGAAAACCTCGACAAGAGTGTCACTTAACGACATTATGCTCAAGGGCTACACTACACAACCTGAATTATTTGATATTTTAATGCGCTGTCGTTTATTCAAATTCGTGTTCACCACTGACATTCAAAAATGTACCGGCAAATAAGATTAAACCCTGAACAAACATTTCTTTTAAACATCTTGTGGAGAGATTCACCAGAACAAAGTGTTAAATGTATTGAACTACAAACTGACATATTGACAATTGCCCCTTTTTCCAATACAGTTTAAAATTATATACTTTAAAACAATACCCATTAGCTATACGCTTAATCAGTATTAACCATTCAAATATGGAACTCTTTTAAATGCTTTTCAACAAAAGAGATTAATTAAAAGTAGTTCAGACGTTTGTGTTCACAAATGGCGCTAACTTACCAATTTGGAAAAATTTTGAATTACGACAAGACTCAACACGTTAAATGGAAGTGATTTTGCAAGTTATCTGACTCACATGGAACTCCTTACAGACTTTTCTCAATTACTGTACACAAATTATAGTTAAAGAATATTACCAAAGGAAAGTCTTTCATGATTCACAAATATAGATCCTTTATGCTTAAAATCCAGTTAGGTTCCTGCCAAAATTATCATGAAAAATTTTTTGTATATGCGATGAATTTTAATTAATGTATCAGTGGTGTCAACATTTTTAACACTATATCACTCTTTTCGAATCCACGATATTAAACTAATACTGTTAAAAATTAAATTCACTATTTTAGCCCATTCTCAAAGCCTATGCAGCTTGTGTATACTTGCGTTTTTCTATAATTCATCTTTTCGTTACCCTTCAATATCGTAAAGTTCCCCAAAACAACTCGGACTTTCCCCAAATGAACTAATGGGCCTTTTTTGTCTAGATTATTAAAGGTGGCATTTTAAAGTACCAACATGTAAGCGGTAATATAAACTTGTGTGTGTTCGAAATTATTGCCAGGGTATCGCCCCTTACCCCATGGTTCACCTTTTAAACATAGTTCTATGTTTAGAAATATTTGAACTTTTCTTTTGTAGCTTAGTTACTATCAAACAACCTCGCATTTCTCTGAGGAATGTCATCTAAACGGCATCAGCAAACCTTTGGTGAGCCTTTTTAACCCGATCTTTATCAATCGGGACATTTCACACGACATTTCAATTCCATTGAAAAATTCTCATCCCACACTACAATAGCCTCAATTTTAAACTTTCTCGTTAACAGTTTCAAATTTTAACTTCGTAACTAGCAGTTTGTTTTAGTTAAAGCTAACTCTCGAATCTCGCAAATTTACAAGACCTCTTGCAGCTATTGAATTCATTGGCTGAACTCGTATTGACTTTGTGACTTGCTATTGTAAAATAATTGTCTGATCTTCAGGAAAACAAAATTTACTTAATAAAACTGTTTGTCTCACATTTTTAGACGATAAACAAATGCTACGTGTTGGAGGACGACTTAAAAACGCTTACGTACCTTTTGACCAAAAGTACCCTCTTCTTCTTCCAGCTAGGCACAAAATTGTTAAGCTACTACTTCAGCGAGAACACATTCGGTTGTGCCATGCTGGACCACAAACAACCTGCCAATGTTCGTCTTAAATATTGGCCATTAAAGGGTTGAAGGAAATAAAAGGATTATTTGTGAATTCCCACTTGCTTTCGGTATAATGCACAAACCGCATCTCAGTTAATGGCTGAACTCCCTAAGGAAAGGCTTTTGCCAACGTCTCCCTTTACTAACGTTGGAGTGGATTTTGCAGGACCTTTTCTCATAAAAACCTCCAATCTCCGTAAAGCACCTAGTGTGAAAGGTTAATTGCCATATTTTGTTGGTAATCATCGCTCTGAATTACATGTGAAAGCTGTATATAATTTCTTTTTAAAAGTATATATCTTCTCCAAACAAATGCGTTTATTACAATAGGAAAGTACGCTAAATGCAAGTCAATTAACAGCAATTTAATATTGCTTACTGACCTACCTTAATTAGGTTGCTGTGCTATTAGGAATGATGTACTTTTGTTGTCCTCGCCCGACAAACTGATTTTATTAATTGGGTATACAGTTGGTGTTTACATGGTTTCGTTTAAGACCTCGTACATATTTTCCGGATTACTAGAAGACGTTATAACCATACTTTTTGTGTTAAAGGATTTCACATCGGTAGTCTCTTCCCCCATTTTGGTGTAAACGCCGTAGAGTTCGCAATCGACTTTTATTGCTGTATGTTGTATTCTTTTTTTATTAAGTAATCGAATAAATCGTTCCTTCTGCTTCCAAAGAAACTCGGACACTCCATCGCCCACACTGACATTCTTTATGCGATAGCTAACCATACGGATGTTAAACGCTGTGCTAACCATTTCTACACCATCGTCGTTAGTAGCGGTAACTGATGAATTTTTATGTTTGTTGCTCCGTAGATGACCAGGGTATGCAGACTTTAACACCTCCATGTTGCACACTTTACACATAATTCGTGATTGTTTCGTACAAGACCCTTTAACAGCTAGCGGAGCTGAACGTTTACTGCTTAATGACATACCGTGCTGTTTTTTCTTGTATCGCTGTAAGCTATTCTTGTAAAAGCGATACTGCAAGACCCACAGTTTAAGTACTTTGCTGTCGACGGATGTATAAGCTTAACCGGGGACGATGTTACACCACGACATTTGTTCTGGTGCCGTTTGAGAGCATCCCTCTTGGTAAAGTAGACGTGATAGGGCTCGCATTTAAAAACGTTTAGTACAAAACAAAATCCGCACTATAAGACTTTGGTTAAACTTGTAATCGAACTAACTAAAAAGCTTACTCTAGCGTACCTGATTTATGTTCCTTATAGAATGCATATCGAAGGTTTCCGAAGACGGCCGAACGATGTTGAGGATTCAGCGGGGACTAAATGACGTCATAATCCTTGCTGCTCGTCCAATACATTTAGCGCCAATGCATGCACCTGGTTTGCATCGTCGATGGTGCGAATGCCGTTAGTAGAAACATCGAAAACGTCTTCCATGTTATACAGATTGCGTGCATATTAAAAATCCAAAAGGGTGATAGCACACGCACACAAATTGTGTGCAAGTCGTGCTGTAGAAGATGCAGTGCTACTATAACCAAAAACTTAATAAAAACACTTTAAACCTTTGATAAGGGAATACCAAACTTGTCTACAGAATACTTACTAATAAAGCACATTAATTTTAAATAACTTCTACGTCATATTTTAGGAAATTGAGGGCTTGAATATTTTCTAAATGAATCACCAAGCGAAAGTATATGCTTAGCAGTATTAAAATTAACCATTAATTTCCAATTTTTACGAGCGTGGATTTTACCCCTCTTACTCCAGGGCATTTCCTGATAGGTCGCCCCCTCACCTTTCCCGAACCTAACGTTACTTCCATTCCAGAAAATAGATTATCTTTCTGGCAAAGATGTAGCCAGATACAACAACTATTTTGGAAAAGGTGGAGGGTTGACTACTTAAATAGATTACAACACAGACCTAAATGGACGTTGCCGTTCCGAAATTTTAAAATTAATGACTTAGTTTTAGTAAAAAACGGTAACAGTCCTCCCTTACATTGGCCTCTAGCAAGAGTGGTTGATGTGTTTCCTGGCCAAGATAATAGAGTACGTGTTGTCAAAGTGCAAACTAAGGATGGAGCTTTTACTAGGTCCATACGCAAACTATGTTTAGTACCTGAAAGTGAATAAAATCCATATACAAGTACCTACAGTAGGTAAAACAAAGGGTTTTGTTTGTATTATAGTAAGTAGTTGCTCTGTTCACTTTGTTATTGTTATTAAGTTATATTGTTATTGAAGCCAGCCCTTCAACGGGTGGGGAGTTTGTTGTAAAATACAACTAGCCATCTGTTCATCTACCAAATTGCTCATTAGGGATATTATTGTTTACCCAAGCATTAATACTTTAGACCCATATTTAATCAATGTAAAGCAGTGTGCTTTGTATTCATACTTTAAAAATATATGTCAAAGTCAAGTGAGAAATAAATTGTTGTTTTAATTAATGCTCTTATGAAATAATAATAAACTACAGTTGAACCAGTGATGGAAATGCAACCCAAAAACCCTTCCTTTGAGGGGTCACTAAATTAAAATAAATTTAGTGCACTACTGTGTCAGTAGATAGTTAGTTCTACTACACGCCGTGTCCTGCGAATACCACGTGGAGATAACACGTATACTCTGTCAACCAGGATAGAAGCTGGAAGGATTTGGAAGGTAGGAGAAGAACTTAAAAATTATGGAATCTTAAAACTAATATATACAATAGATTTACAAAATCCATACAAATATAAACAACTATCTTATATCTTTACGCCCCCATGCGTAGATTGTTGTACTATTAGGAATGATGTACCTTTTGTCATCTTCCCTCGATAAACTAATTTTATTAATAAGCTACGTGTACAAATCGTATTCTTTTACTCCGGATACATACGCAGGCAGGTACTCGATACCATCCAAATAAAGAATTGGATGCTTGGTGACTGTTAACATTCGCTTCCATCGTGTACGCCTAGACACATCCCAGCCCATAAGCACCCCTGCGCATGCACCCCCCTGCCCATGCGCACCCCTACGCGTACGCACCCCTGTCCATCTGCCCATGCCTCTCTGTGCGACTGCTATTTGTAACGTCACAGCCTTTTATAAATAAAGAACAATGTTATATACTATTATAAAATGTTTATTCTGACATTATACATAACAAATTTAAAAATATTTAATACCAAGCATGGAGTCATTTAAACTTAATTTTAATACAAAGTTATACACAGAAGACAGTCCTTTCTTTATGTTTGTTTGGAGTGGTTTTAATTTTATCTAATTTTATTCACAGCTTAAAATTTAAATCGATACCCAAGTCTTCTATCTCCTTTTCTAGCCAATAGTTTGATACATAAAGACCGTCTAGGTTTTCGAATTGTAAAATGTACCGAAGTTTGCCTTTATATTTAATGTCTTTGATTCCACCGACAGCCAGACCCATTCCTTCGTGTAATTCTTGCAGCATGTGACAATCTTTTAATCGCAGCTTTCCCACTATATCCTGCATACGTATCTTGTTAGCTTGATCGACTTCTTCTTGTCTGTATTGGAGGAAATCCTTTTTCTCCCACACACTGTTGCGTAGTTGCAAGTCCACCACTTTTGAGAATATATGGTTGTTATGGGTTGTAAGACCCTCGGTTTTAAATGATCCGAAAGGTTCTTTACTAGGCAAATA
Source organism: Platerodrilus igneus (assembly GCA_036346225.1). Lineage (NCBI taxonomy): Eukaryota > Metazoa > Arthropoda > Insecta > Coleoptera > Lycidae > Platerodrilus > Platerodrilus igneus. The sequence goes on along the minus strand of JARFIW010001120.1, from coordinate 25,113 downwards.
TACAATGTTTAGCGGAACCCCTTTGCGTGTGGTGTACGCCAAGGTTACGAAACCCGCATTCCTTAGCTCGTCTTTGTTATCTGCCATTTTGATAAATACGTTTTTAGAATAACCTTTTAAAAAGTATACGGATTTAGTACCATCCTTTTCTGCAAGAACACCTACATAACTAAAAGAGTCTTTCTTACTAACCGCAAATGCATACAGCTTGTACAACCCGGATGTATCTAAGTCAGTCCATCGACACATAAAATAATCTTTTAATTCTTCCTCATTTTCTCTAATAAGATGTTCTTTGTCTAACACATCTTTGTATTGTTCGCGTATTGTCGCAGTGTTTTCCATGTAGTCCAATTTTCGCCTTTTTGCATCCATTTCCTCTAATTCCAGTTGTCTTTTCTTCCACTTACAGCGTATGGCATACATAATGGGGCAATTTCCTTTAGCGTAAACGGATAGAGTTTACTACCAATATTTGCGCGTTGTCGTACAACCTCTGGGCGAATGTTAGGTGTATTTATCAATCCCAATTCCGAAATGACTATTTCTTTTGGAATTGTAGAATATGGTGTTGCAGATTGTGTAAAATATGTACTACCTGCTTTAATGTAGCACTTGTGTAAGATTTTTATTTTATCTTGGCTGTCTTCCTCCTTATGGGGCAATTTCACCCTATGGGGCAATTTCACCCTATGGGGCAATTTCACCCTATGGGGTAATTTCACCCTATGGGGTAATTTCACCCTATGGGGTAATTTCACCCTAACTTAACATCCTGCATATATCCGGATATATGTCGATGCGCATCCCTGTCGGCCTAGGTCGGATAACAACATATTCGACTATCTTCGGCAATATACGTTCCCACTCTGTAGAATACATAAGAGAACAATTTTTTCGTATTCAATTTAGTATTCGATAGTAGCTAGAACGGTAAACATGAGCGTCTCCAAGGTGATTAACGTTTCTCAACTTCTTGGGAATAAAGTGAAACCGACAAATGAGCGATTTGGATTATGGCTGTTGACAGAAAATATGTGCAACAATAATCTGGTAACAGATATTGGTAATATTTGTTATGTCGAAGGCGAACAGATGCTGACTGGTGGACTACACACACCAATTACAGAACCATTTTGTGACAATATAATGTTGGTTAAAATTTGCGACTTTTCTGACGCCGAACAAACATCTGCAAACAAAAGGATGTTTATCCTAAAAAAAGAAATATGTGGTGCATTTAACAGCTATCTACGAAGAAAGTTTGACCGATTTGTTTCCGCTAGGCATGATGTTAAAGCTAAGCTTCCGTTTTCTCTGGAAAACACTAACAAGATGGGCCAGAGAGTAAAAGAAATTATCGGAAAAGAAGACCTCGAATGTATTAATAAAAATTCCAAAATCCTATATGTGTTCCGTACAAAGTGGAACTAGCAGATGTTAAGTTGGAAACTTTATTGAAGGAACTACCAGATATATTAGACGAACTCGAAAAAGATTATTATTATCTTTTTGACATGGATGTAACCCAAGATTTTGCGGGTATATTTAGCAAGATGGAGATGTGTAATTATTTAACTACAAACCATAACTTTTGCTATAAGGGCGAATACGAGGAAAAGTGTAATATTATAGTTGACAACGATAAAACTGTGGGAATTGATTGTTTAACATGGTTAACAACCAATGCAAGAATTAAGATATACAACAAATTTGTGTGTCAGATAACAAGTCCTGGTGTTAATAAACAACTTGGTAATCATATACTAGATTTTTTACGTTGTCCAGATGTACGTTTAAGGGAAACATTTGCGTCTACTTTGGCCAAAGAACATGGTATTATGTGATTGGAAGCGACAATATACAACTGTGCAATTGGAAGCTATGTCAGTGCGGAACGGGTGTATAATCCCTTAAAAGACTGTTTAACGTTATTGGAAGATAGTAAGTTATACTTCCTAAAGGCGCCAATGTACTCGGTACCACTTGCCAAAATGTGGAGTAAGCTATCGGACAAGCTACAAAATAGCTGCTGTTTAGTGTATAATAACCTACTACAGTACGTGTATTGGGGGAATGGCAATACAAAGAAATTGACGGACTTGCAAATTAAGTTGTCCGAAAAACCAAAAGAAAGGGAAACATTGATAAAGTATGTGCTTTCGGCTTTTAGTTTTAACTATTTGCCCGTAAATTATTTGGAGATAGTAGAGGAGGAAGACAGCCAAGATAAAATAAAAATCTTACACACGTGCTACATTAAAGCAGGTAGTACATTTTTTACACAATCTGCAACACCATATTCTACAATTCCAAAAGAAATAGTCATTTCGGAATTGGGATTGATAAATACACCTAACATTCGCCCAGAGGTTGTACGACAACGCGCAAATATTGGTAGTAAACTCTATCCGTTTACGCTAAAGGAAATTGCCCCATTATGTATGCCATACGCTGTAAGTGGAAGGAAAAGACAACTGGAATTAGAGGAAATGGATGCAAAAAGGCGAAAATTGAACTACATGGAAAACACTGCGACAATACGCAAACAATACAAAGATGTGTTAGACAAAGAACATCTTATTAGAGAAAATGAGGAAGAATTAAAAGATTATTTTATGTGTCGATGGACTGACTTAGATACATCCGGGTTGTAAAGCTGTATGCATTTTCTGTTAGTAAGAAAGACTCTTTTAGGTATGTAGGTGTTCTTGCAGAAAAGGATGGTACTAAATCCGTATACTTTTTAAAAGGTAATTCTAAAAACGTATTTATCAAAATGGCAGATAACAAAGACGAGCTAAGGAATGCGGGTTTCGTAACCTTGGCGTACACCACACGCAAAGGGGTTCCGCTAAACATTGTATATTTGCCTAGTAAAGAACCTTTCGGATCATTTAAAACCGAGGGTCTTACAACCTATAACAACCATATATTCTCAAAAGTGGTGGACATGCAACTACGCAACAGTGTGTGGGAGAAAAAGGATTTCCACCAATACAGACAAGAAGAAGTCGATCAAGCTAACAAGATACGTATGCAGGATATAGTGGGAAAGCTGCGATTAAAAGATTGTCATAAGCTGCAAGAATTACACGAAGGAATGTATCTGGCTGTCGGTGGAATCAAAGACATTAAATATAGAGGCAAACTTCGGTACATTTTACAATTCGAAAACCTAGACGGTCTTTATGTATCAAACTATTGGCTAGAAAAGGAGATAGAAGACTTGGGTATCGATTTAAATTTTAAGCTGCGAATAAAATTAGATAAAATTAAAACCACTCCAAACAAACATAAAGAAAGGACTGTCTTCTGTGTATAACTTTGTATTAAAATTAAGTTTAAATGACTCCATGCTTGGTATTAAATATTTTTAAATTTGTTATGTATAATGTCAGAATAAACATTTTATAATAGTATATAACATTGTTCTTTATTTATAAAAGGCTGTGACGTTACCCCGAAATAGCAGTCGCACAGAGAGGGGTGCGCATGGGCAGCGTGCATGGACAGGGGTGCGTACGCGTAGGGGTGCGCATGGGCAGGGGGGTGCATGCGCAGGGGTGCTTATGGGCTGGGATGTGTTTAGGCGTACACGATGGAAGCGAATGTTAACAGTCACCAAGCATCCAATTCTTTATTTGGATGGGATCGAGTACCTGCCTGCGTATGTATCCGGAGTAAAAGAATACGATTTGTACACGTAGCTTATTAATAAAATTAGTTTATCGAGGGAAGATGACAAAAGGTACATCATTCCTAATAGTACAACAATCTATGCATGGGGTCGTAAAGATATAAGATAGTTGTTTATATTTGTATGGATTTTGTAAATCTATTGTATATATTAGTTTTAAGATTCCATAATTTTAAGTTCTTCTCCCACCTTCCAAATCCTTCCGGCTTCTATCCTGGTTGACAGAGTATACGTGTTATCTCCACGTGGTATTCGCAGAACACGGCGGTTTTAGATTTCTCTGGAGATTGTTGGCTAAGGCATATGTCTTGGGTTGCGAAAAAGGTTTTAAAAATGGTGTTAAATAAAGATGAGCAAAAATTAGTGATTTGAGTCTTTAAGACGCATAACTTTGTATGGGGTGGTCCTATTTAAAATCTATTTACAGATTTGGGGTCCCTAGAAAAATTTAATATTAGTTGATACCTAGCAAAATATATTTATCTTAAAAGAGTGACTACCCTGCGTATAATAAATACAATATAACACTTGTCAACAAAAAGTTGTAGGAAAATTAAAGACGTATTTAATGGGGGTCCAGTATTAGAATTTGTTGGTAGTAATGTTAAGTCCTACTGTATTGTAGGCGAGAAAGATACGATTAAAAAGATTAAAGGGATATCACGAATTGTAGTTAAGTAAAACCGAGGGTCTTACAACCTATAACGAGCATATACCTCCAAAAGGGGTAGGCATGCAACTACGCAGCAGTGCGTGGGAGAATAAGAATTCTCTCTAATAAGAAATTAAAGTTTCCATGTACGTAGCACCAGTCGTTGGGAAATGGTAGAAATGTGGAACCTATAAAGGCGATTATTAATTGCGGTATAGAAAAATAATAGTTTTCGCGGACTAAATAAAATAGCTTAGACTGGTTAATGTATATGGTTACCTACTCTCGTACACGTCCACAAACATCTGTTTACGTCCACAATGGCGATACCGGTAGTTTTTGTTTAACAAATAGTAGGAAAGATACGTCAGGTGTTAGTGCGTGGAAGCCCATAGGATCGTTGGATGCAAAAAGAACGGTGCGGCGGGATGTATGTTGGTCTCCGTTAGAATAATCGAAAGTGGTTAATCAATCGTGTTAGATGTTTAAATAAGCGAAAGTGTAAAGGCCTACATAAACAAAAATTTAATTATCCGACAAAAAAGTGCGCGATGTGCTACACTTATAAAGAAAGTATGGAATGGTGCTTTTTAGCGGCCCTAGCAGTAAAAAGGGCGACTGACTTTTTCAAGCAACTACAAGAATAGCAGTAGTGCAGAGAAGGGGTATGCATGTATTATACAGTGCACAGTTGCTGCAAAATATGTTAGTTTACGCGTAGCTCGGATGTGTAATTGATCACAACTTAAAGATCCCTCGGAGGTTTAAAAAATTCTGAGCCCATTGTCGTTTGAAAAATGTTTGGAAATTATCAGAACAGGAGCGGGTCGAAGTTTAAGTTAGATGGATGATTGACCGAGTTTTTTCTACTTTTTACGAGGGAATCGGAAGTTGACAGGCATCGAGCATCTAATTCTCTATTTGGGCGATATCGAGTACTTACCGGTTCTAGAAATTATTACGAGCGGCCGACAGAAGCAAAATTTAATTATCAGACGAAAAAGTGCGCGATGTGCTATAGAAAGGCTTGGAATGGTGCTTTGCATCGGTCCTAACAGTAAAAAGGAGAGTGACTTTTTCTAGCAATTACAAGAATAGCAGTAGCGCGGCGGAGGGGTATGCATGTATTATACAGCGCATTGTTAGTATACGGGAAGCTCAAACGTGAACAAATTAAATTTTAATCTATAATTAACCACGCTCGTAAAAATTGAAAATTAATAGTTAATTTTAATACTGCTAAGCATATACTTTCGCTTGGTGATTCATTAATATTCAAGCCCTCCATTTCCTAAAATATGACGTAGAAGTTATTTAAAATTAAATTGCTTTATTAGTAAGTATTCTGTAGACAAGTTTGGTATTCCCTTAGCAAAGGTTTAAAGTGTTTTTATTAAGTTTTTGGTTATAGTAGCACTGCATCTTCTACAGCACGACTTGCACACAATTTGTGTGCGTGTGCTTTCAACCTTTTGGATTTTTAATATGCACGTAATCCGTATAACATGGAAGACGTTTCCGATGTTTTTACTAACGGCATTCGCACCATCGACGATGCGAACCAGGTGCATGCATTGGCGCTAAATGTATTGGACGAGCAGCAAGGATTATGACGTCATTTAGTCCCCCGCTGAATCCTCAACATCGTTCGTCCGTCTTCGGAAACCTTCGGTATGCATTCTATAAGGAACATAAATCAGGTACGCTAGAGAAAGCTTTTTAGTTAGTTCGATTACAAGTTTAACCAAAGTCTTATAGTGCGGATTTTGTTTTGTACTAAACGTTTTTAAATGCGAGCCCTGTCACGTCTACTTTACCAGGAGGGATGCTCTCAAACGGCACCAGAACAAATGTCGTGGTGTAACATCGTCCCCGGTTAAGCTTATACATCCGTCGGCAGCAAAGTACTTAAACTGTGGGTCTTGCAGTATCGCTTTTACAAGAATAGCTTACAGCAACACAAGGAAAAAAGCACGGTATGTCATTAAGCAGTAAACGTTCAACTCCGTCAGCTGTTAAAGGGTCTTGTACGAAACAACCACGAATTATGTGTAAAGTGTGCGACATGGAGGTGTTAAAGTCTGCATACCCTGGTCATCTACGGAGCAACAAACATAAAAATGCATCAGTTACCGCTACTAACGACGATGGTGTAGAAATGGTTAGCACAGCGTTTAACATCCGTATGGTTAGCTATCGCATAAAGAATGTCAGTGTGGGCGATGGAGTGTCCGAGTTTCTTTGGAAGCAGAAGGAACGATTTATTCGATTACTTAATAAAAAAAGAATACAGCATACAGCAATAAAAGTCGATTGCGAACTCTACGGCGTTTACACCAAAATGGGAGAAGAGACTACCGATGTGAAATCCTTTAACACAAAAAGTATGGTTATAACGTCTTCTAGTAATCCGGAAAATATGTACGAGGTCTTAAACAAAACCATGTAAACACCAACTTTATACCCAATTAATAAAATCAGTTTGTCGGGCGATGACAACAAAAAGTACATCATTCCTAATAATACAGCAACCTAATTAAGGTAGGTCAGTAAGCAATATTAAATTGCTGTTAATTGACTTGCATTTAGCGTACTTTCCTATTGTAATAACCGCATTTGTTTGGAGAAGATATACACTTTTAAAAGAAATTATATACAGCTTTCACATGTAATTCGGAGGATGATTACGTAAAAGTCGACCTTCCCATTTACATATTTAAAACACATTACATTGGAATGTTTTACATTATTCTCATATTGTTAGGTTAACAACAATATGTCTTATTGACCGAAAACACGTCTCCTCTCTTTTACAATAATCTCTTTTTGTTATAGGTCTATTTAAACAACGCATTAATTTCTTTATGTTGCAGGTTACTTTAACCTGCTTGGATTCGGCTACACACAGGAAATAATGTTATACTTTGTAAAATTGCATTCTATAAGTTTATTAAGCTGTAAATTGGATAAAATAAATTATTAATATTTTGCGTGCTTAATTTTTGTGTTACTACCTTTAACTGTTTGGTTAAAGCATATGTCTTGGGTAGCGAAAAAGGTTTTAAAAATGGAGTTAAATATATACGAGCAAAAATTTAGAGGTTTGAGAGCTTTAAAGGGGTATAACTTTGCAGGGCGTGGTCCGATTTTAAATCTATTTACAGATTTGGATTTTGCGTAAAATTCTAGACTAACAAAATGTATCGCATGACTAAAAAAAATTTATAAGAACGCTCAGAAATCGCAACAGGTAAAAAAATCTTAAAATCAGGGTAGCTCTCTTGGGAATGGTACAATCTGAAAAATTCCTAAAGATTCGGGTAGCTGAGAAAATTCTAATATTAATTGATACCAAACAAGATAGGTTTATCTCGAAAAATGAAAATGGCTAGTCGAAGAAAACTATTTGGTCCAGAATGTTAGCGGTAAAAAAATCTTAAAAATAGGTTTATCTCGTGTGTGGAAATGTGGATGCTCATTTATCTCGAAAGATGAAAATGGCTAGTCGAAGAAAACTATTTGGTCCAGATGAGTGAGGAAATGAGGAGATTCCCTCATTTCCTCCTTATGGGGATTTACATGTAAATTTGGGAGGAAATGAGGATGCTGGAGGAAATGAGGTTCTGATTACGCCAATAATGTACTACTGTAGTGCTACATTTAACAACAAAAAAAATGCTTGATTTTGTCATATCAAACTGTCTATCTATATATTACGTCTTGTAAGTACTTTAGAACCCTATTTACCTATTAATTAAGCAATTATATACCAAGTTTCACCATAATATTCATGTTTTCTAAAAGCTAACTTCTCATCATCATGTCGTAATTACCTTAAAATTAAAACAATAGCTCATTGTGCAGGTTAGCTGATTCAATTTTACATAATTGCATCATGCCTTTTCTTAATTTTATTTATTCCACATTTACATACGAAGGACACTATTTATGTATTGAGAATAGAAATGATAAACAAATAAATTTGATGAAAAATACTTTTATTGCTTTTCAAAATAATCGCCTTTAAGATCTATATACTATTACAAGTGATTGAACCACCCTTCAAAGCACTTTGTCTAGTCAGAAGATGGTAGCTCTAAAACATGCGTTTTGAAGGCCTCAACCACTTCTTCGGGCGATGAAAATCGTTGTCCACGCAGTTTATCTTTAATTACTGGTAACAAGAAGAAGTCATTGGGTGCCAAGTCAGGGCAGTAAGACGGATGACTTATCAATTCGATCTTTTGTGTGTCCAAATACTTGTTTGTTGCATGTGATGTGTGTTAGCTCGCATTGTAATGATGCAAAATAATTCATCGTTTTGGGTTGGTTTCTCTCAGTTTGCCGAAAACTTCAGGCAAATAAATGGTCGTGTACCACGCTGAATTAACGGCCTTTTGATTTTCGAAAGCCACAGTTGCCACAGGGTCGGTTTTCGTGAAAAAAAACGCCACCATTTGTTTCTTAACGCTTCGAGAACGAACAACTTTTGTTGGCTTTGCTTCACATTGAAACACCCAAACTGCCGACTGGCCTTTTCTTTCTGGCTTCACGACTCGTCACCTGTGACGATGTTGTATACCGCTTTGAATGCATCACGGTTGTTTTTTGAAATAATTTTAGGGCAACAATAGACGAGCATTTTTTTGAGCAACTGTCAACAATGTAGAATCCAACGCGCACATAGCTTCCAAACACACAAATGTTCGTGCAAAATCTTTTATATGCTAGTCATACTAATGCTTAAACATCTCTCAATTTCTTGATATGTCACATGACGATCTTCTTCAATTAGTTTTCGCACAGCATCGATATTTTTCTACACAACGACCGATTTTGAACGACCTTCTTTAACTTCGTCCGTGAGCGAACTACGTCCACGTTTGAATTCAGTGTACCAGCGATATACAGTGGCTGGGGATGGCTTTTCATCGCCAAAAGTTAAATTCAGTTGATTGATGCATTGTTCTTGAAATAGACCACGTCGAAGGTTATAATAAATCATAGCTCGAAAATTTTCGCGAGTTAATTCCATATTTTGACTGAGATGAAATTTTAAACACTGCGAAAAAACACAAATAGTGCTCGCACGTCAAAACGTTCTGAATACCTATAACCTCAAAAATGTCACACTTTACGATGGTAATTTCAGATTTCACCTGGCTATACCAGTGTTGCCAGTTCTCAATACATAAATAGTGTCCCTCGTACAACTGAACTTGATTTTGAATACGCATTGCAATATATAATTTAAACTTAACTAGTATTTAACTGTAAGCAGCATTTTATAATTGCAATATAATGAATACAGATACGCATAGCAAAAGTTAAACATCATATACATCGTAATTCCAGGTTAGTAGTTGTGGTATCTAAAGGAAGCTAACAAGAATAAAAAATCTTGCGCAAAAACTATTTTTATAAAGTTTATATTTTCTCTGTGAAAAACTGCAGTAATGTATACCAAACGATCTCAAGCTACTCACTCAAAAGGTAGAGAACCCGCTTTCTCTATAATGTTATACATACTTTATAAAGCGAATAACAAAACGTTCATTCAACCAGCCCTACACTAGAGGGTAGCTAACTTTGCACATTTCAACAACTTTCTCTCCGCTACTGCAACTTATCGTTGAAACTTTATGAGAAACCTATACCAAAATATGCAAATATCCATTCGCCTCGATACCCTCAAACATAAACAGCATTCGATCAAAGTATTTCAAAGTACCCAATTCAATTAATGAGAGAATTTGGAGTGGAACTGAATGTTGACTGTTGGCGAGTGTAGAGCCTCATTACCTCAATTTAGTTAAAACATGATTCGTCATTAGTGTAGAGACAATAACATGGCCCTTTAGTTTACGAAGCTAATTGACTTGTGTAAAATTTCCTCATTTTCTGGATTGTTTCAGAAAGTATCATATTATTCGGGTATAACAATGTAACTCATTTGTTTAAAAAATATTCAGAGCTTTACGTCCCTATTTATTTAAAAATATCTCGACTCTTATTAGTCCCATTAACGTAATTTGAAATTTATATACGAATTTTAAAAATTACAACATTCAGATATAAACCAAAGGGAATTTTGTATTTCGTCCTATTCACCCTGTCAATCTCACATTTTGAACGAATTATCCAAAGCAGTGTTTTAAAAAATGTTGAATTAATTACATACTTAACGTTTACTAGGTATATGTTCAGTGAGGCAAAAAATATATTCCAGCAGAAAACAGTGCTTTTTTGAAGCTATTTCCTAAAATTTTAAGTTTGCTTGAATCAAAGGTTAACTTTAATTTAGATTTTCTACGTTGAAAAAATTTCGAAAAGTAATTTATAATTATTTATGTCAAGAACCGTTTATTCACTATTACAGGCATCATTTAATGTAAGCAAACTTCTGAAGATATCAGAGTCTGTGTACATAAGGTTGTTACTAAAATAAATATCTTAAATTCATTTTGTTGGTATTTCTATTTCTTTAAAGTTGTTTTTATCTTCAAGTAGAAAAATTTTCATGTAGAAAAATTATTAAACCATCGTATATAGTTCCATAGTTCCCTTGTGATGAAGTATTTCGCAAATGAGTTACATTCTGGGAAATTGTATCTACCCCTGACTTCCGTTGCAGTATAATAGCATAAAAATTCCATAGAGTTAATTACTGTCTGGGACCCTATATTTTCATCTTTCAATTACAAGCTCGATTTAAAATGTTCATTTAGGTTTTGCATTAACGTCTCAGTTATTACTTCATCTTATTAACTAATATCTTAGTATTTATCAACATGCCTTGGGCAATTACCTAATATGTAAATATATATATATATATATATATATATATATATATATATTACTGTTATATTTAAAGGGTTAAAAGGGCATTATTATTCATTTGGTAATTTATTTCCTGGTTCAGCATGTGAAAATAGCATACAACGTTGAGATGCGTTTTTGAATTCAATAGTTTTAGAATTTAATTTGTTTCAGAAATTTTCAAGAAGCTAAAGTGTAATTTAGCATATTCCTTCAGATACAAATACTCATCAAATATAGCGTGCGTCATATTAAAAGCAGCCCGTGTAAAATAAAGCAATTTAAATTTCATATGTAACCTTCGCATTTGACAAAATTCACACTCTCTTATTTACAGCAAAGTTGGCCGTTATATTTGTTAAAAGTGTTTATACGTGTTTTGAAAGAAGCTAGTTTCCTAGTAGCATTAAATCATAAACAAATGTAACCGTCGCATTTTTCCTTGTATATGGTAGATTAAGACTGCACAAGCAAACAGAAATTCCAGGTAATAGTTCTGACGTCAAATAGAATAAATTTATAGCCTCTTAAAAAAGATGTTAAACTTAAGTTGGAAGGGTAACTGTTGACCGTTAAGACCGAAACATGCAAATGAGGTAACAGAGAGAGTTTATTTGATAGCATGTATATAAGTGAGATAGATATAACACATGTTAAGGGAAAGGCGTAGTTTGAACGTTAGCGTTTGTTGACATAGGTGAATACACAAGATTATTAGAGAGGGGTAGTTGTTGTTCGTTATATAACGGGGATTGAAAACAATGTGAGATAGGGGATTTTTAGCGTGTATACAGAAGTAGGATGAAAGTAACCAATGTCAAGATAGGCGTAGTTTAAACGGTAACTTTTGTCAATTGGAGGGGTTATACACTATGTGAGTGGAGTGAGATATTTGAATACGAAGAAAACGATTTAGTACGGGGTGTTATTGTGAGCTTCAAATTTGTGTTTTTGAAGAAAATCGTTGTCGGTTAGAGGCAGTTTTTGGAAAACGGTGGCCGTTGGCAGTGTAGTGATTTTGAGAATTGTGAGAATGTTTGTATTGAAGAAAATTTTGCGGAATTGTGGCAGGCTTTAAGGGATGGAAAAACTAAATATAAACCGGCAGACATGGATAGGGGTTTTCTTAGTTTTTAACGAGCTTACAGTTCTTATGTTTTAATAAGCGTACATCGATCTTGATTTTCAAAAAGATGACAGCTCTTACGTTTGCATAAAAGTATAATTAATTTACACTAATTTGGTGTAAGTAAAAACAATTTGATTTTAATTTGCACTAAGTGTGCAAAGTATGCAATTTGAAATGGAGTAACTGTCAGTGTCTAATTGGTTTGATTGAGTACCAACAATTTATGGTATTAGTAGAAGAGGTTTGGAGTTTTGGATGGCCTATCAAACTGGTAGACGAGATGACTTCTTGGGAATATGGTTGTAGCTTGCAGTTGCGGTTATTGCGATCTAGATTGGGGTGTTCCTGAATGCAGTTGTCCACGATACAATGGTAGCTGACCCGTGGGTGAACATGGAATCCAGGTAACTGATGCTTTTCGTTGTATATGTGGGTAAATAGGTGCTTAATGACTTGGTGCATTGGGGCTATAATTTTATCAACTAAAGAGACAAAAGGGGGAAGAGTTACGGAATGAACTTTTTTAAACTGAGTTATTTTTACTGTATTTTATGTGGCAATTGATGATGAGTGATTATGGCATTTCTTATATTTGATGTATGTACAAGGTAAAAGGGTCTTTTTGATTATTGATGTACAAAAATTAGCACGAAAGAAAAAGGTTGACTTTGAGCTCATTTTGAACCAGGGTTAAAGTAAGAAATGTGGTAAAGCCCTATTACTTTCTCTAATTTAATTAATTGGAAAATTTTAGCTGAGGCAATTATTGATATAGAAATGTACTGTTAATGGAGTATTTTAAATGGGATATATAGAATATGTAAATAATGTGTGAAAGAGGAGTTTAATTTTGATTTTGTCGTGTACATTTTTCTGATATGTTAATAAAAGTAGGCGATTTACAAGAGCACCATTTTTTTTTAGTAGTTATATTTATTTACAAAAATCAGCTGAGCAGCCGTGGGAAGCTTTATAAGCAGAGATATTTAATAGTAATTGAAAATTGCAGAATTAATTGGTGCCCAAGTCGTAAGACTTTTAAGCAGAAATCTTCAAGTAGAAGCGGGCGGAAAAATCGCAAAATTAATTTGGCACCCTGAACGTGGGACTTTTTGGTATTTTAAGAGCAGAGATCGTAGTATTTAGTAACGCCCAACAGTGGAGCTCAAAGCAAAGATTGCAGTAATATATATTGATGTAATAATGAGACAACGAGAGGTCATTGAGCACCAAATTCTTTGAAAAACACATCTCAAAGAGAAGAAAAACGGAAGAAGTTAAAATTTCGCAATATTTAAACTTTATACTGTGTAAACGTACAAATGTACTTCGTCAGCAAGATTAATGTATTACCGTGCAAAACAAATACGCTTTTAAGTACATTTAATGTTGTGATACCATTTAAGAAAAAGTCTAACTTTAAACCGCTTATAAATAATGATTTTCTTAAAAAAACTTTTCTTATTGCATTTACAAATCATTAATTATGTAATTAAAATCCGTGTGTAAATATTATTTTCCTGAACAGTCAAAGTTTTATTGCGCTTAGGTAAACCGAAAAACATTCACTTTAAAAGTACTAAAAGCAACTTTATGAAAAGCTATGTTCTTTAAGATCTGCAAAACTAAAATCCGTACCTTGCTAGAATGAAAATCAATCTTTAATAAGCGTTGTTTATTTAGCAAAGTAATACGCTAATTTGCATTTTCCTTTTTAAAAAAAATTGCATAAAGTAATGCATTCTCGTTAAAGATGCCATTTTTATAAGTTTTTAATAAAGAATAGCCTTATTTCAAAGAAGTACATTTCGAAACGATTTTAGAACAAATTCTATTTGCGTTATTCAATAAAAGAATACGACATTTGCTTCCGAAAGAGTTCCACAAAGCAATTAAGTCAACAAATTAATTAACTTGTATGAATAAGCGGCTCGATTCAAAGAAACAATACTACCGGAAAAACCATAAAACTGATAAGAGGACGCGATTTAATAAGCTCTAATTATATCACTAGAAAGAGATAGAGGCAATTGATTTCGTGCACTAAAGAAGAATGTGAAGTATTTTACGATAGACATAAATAAAACTGACAGCTCATTATGCAGATAAAGAAGCGAAATCGCGATGGATTATTGCATCACCGTCTGTGACTAATAATTCGAGAACATATTGGACCGATGACGTATTGCGTTGACTTCATTATACAAGGTTTCCACAAAAAAATCCTGGATTTTAAGGTTAAATAATTTTATAAATCAAAAATTAGTGTTATGTGTTATACATGAAATTAAAGCTAATAATCTCAAGATTTTCTTACAATTTAGTAAATTTCAACGTGTGCGCCATTAGATTAGTTACACGGCACACATCCAAACGAAATTCCACCTCTTGCGAGGTCCTGGCCAGCATATCTGGTGTGACGGTTGTTGTCACGCAAGCAAGTATCCCTTATTTGAAATGGGTTAGATCTCAAATTTTCTCTGGATGCACAAGGTTCTTCACATGTCCCCAGAAGAAAAAGTCAGAAAAAAGTCAAATCTGAGATTCTTGAAGGCCAAGGAGTGAGCCCTTCTCTTCCAATCCACCTGTTGCCGAATCGAGTATTGAGTGCTTCTCGCACATGCAAACTAAAGTGAGGCGGTGTGCCATCGTACTAAAAGTGGACAAAACTTTTCTCCGCCTCAAAAGCATCCAACTGAGGAAAAACAAAACTCTTCTAATATGTCACAATAGACATCACCAGTTATTGTCTTTTCAACAAAAAAATATATATTCTCAAAAAAGTGTCTATTTGGAAGATTCGAAAAGCGAGGAGCCTGAGAAAAAGACGGAACAGAATATATGAAATACATAAGAATCAAGAATGATGGCTCTTTTATTAAGTCTAAATAAAAAAATGCCAGAAATGTGTGAAAAGAATAAGAAAAGTATCAAGGAAATGAGTGAAATACATGAAAAACGCTTAAAAGAAAACAGTGCGAATATAAAAGAAATTATTGAGAGACTTATAAGCGACTGATAAGAATACTCAGGAGTTACGAGCTGAGTTTGGAGAAAATGTAGCAAAATTGGGGATAATTTAAAATTGGAAAGAGAAAAACTGAAAGAAAATTTAAAGAGATGTGTGACAAAAAAGGAAATATTTGACCCAGCTAAACTCTGCTCCTGCACTGCATATTAATGAAAATCGTAAAAGAAGATCTTTAGTTGCTGATGATATACAAATGTGTGGACGTCAAGAAGTTGCCTTGAGGATTACGTTTGATTCGAGACGGATTAAAATAAATGATCGTGAGCAAGATATTAATGAAGGAAGTTTTAGAGCAATAATTAGAATACGTATGAGGTGTAGAAACGACAATTTAAAATACCAGTCTAGAAACGCGTTCTTAATGCCCCATATTTTAGTCCTCAAATTTGTAATGAGATTACAGCTATTTGTGGCGAAATCATTCAACAAAAACTAGTGGCTAAAATTAATAATGCTACATTCTTTTCGGCTATTGCTAACGAAACAACCCACATTAACAAAACCGAGCAAATGTTAATTTATTTTTTGTTCGAGATGAGCTTACTTTAGGATTAACTGTAATTATATAGCGGCACAAGGTTGTGATGGCGCAGCTGCCTTGAAGGGTTCTTTTAGAGCAGTGCACGCAATCATACGAGAATCTCACCCTCAAACCGCTTACGTCCGTTGCAGCTCACTCTTTAAATCTGGCTGTAAAACATTCATTTGAAGTGCATCAATTAGAAGCGCTATTGCGGTTATAGAAGTTTTGAAAAATTTCTTAAAAAATTCAGCCAATAGGGATTGATGTTTTAAATAAAATATTAAATAAGTTCTACCAGAAAGTAAATGGCACAATCTGACCAGTGTGTGTGAAACTAGATAGGTTAAGAATCATAACGGATTGTTTAGATTTAGACATTTACACTGCTATAGTTGCATCACTGGAGGGACTCTCTAATTAAAAAGATTCAGATTCATAAGGTAAAACAGAGGCTTTTCTGCATTCTGTAACATCAAGTGAGTTTTTAATCAGTTTATGTTGCGTATCTATGTTCTCGTATTTTGACAGTTTTATACTTTAAAGATATAAAGCCTAAAAAATTGTACGCCTTCGGCTAACTTGGCTATTGCTCCAATGAAGAGTTAGAGGTAGATTGGGACTGAATTTGTTTAGTTGAATAAAAGAAAATGTAATTTTAAGTTGGGAGCCACTATAACTAATAAGTGGTAATTAATTTTGAAGGGCAGATACAAAAACCCTTTAGTGCTTTTTAATTCTTACTCTTTGCCAAAATTCTTGAATAAATATAGTGATACAATATATAAGGTAGGTCCTATCTTGATTATTTACATACATTTTCCGACAAAAAATATTTTAACATATGTATCTCTTAAATTACAAGACAAAAAATTTGCTAACGTAATAAACGGTCTATTCCATTTTAAATAAATACATATTTCTATTAGAATAACACTATAGAATTGATATTCACTAATTTAAAGTGCTCAAACAGAATTTTTAATTAGTTTTTGTTTTTGCAAATTTGTTATCTCAATTATGATTTGTTAGATCTGGCATATCACTCACATATTTACTTTTTGATTTTTGCATATAAATTGGTTTTCTACTCTTATACAAGATAAATTCCTTATAAATCATGACACAAAGAAATATTTTTTAAAAGAACTTCTTTAGTTCGGCTTTTCACAAATGAGAAGGATAAACAAAAGAATGCTCTAGTAGTTGCAAAATTTGAACAGGAATTCGCTTAGGTTATTTTCCTTTTAACGAAATATCTAAATCTAAAGAATTGAAGCTTTTACTACATCAGTTTTATGAAAAATTCTATAAACAGGAATGATTGTACTTTTACATGTAGTTGGGTTAACGGGTGTATTGACACCTCAAGCCTTAAGGGAAGTTGTTTAATATAACCGGTTTCTCGTAAATTTTTTAACAGCAAGTTGTGAATAATCAGCCTGATAAAAGTAATCTGCCGTGTTGCAAGATTCCAATTTGGTAGTGCCATAAAGTTTATTAAAATCAACTGTACATTTTCGTCTAACAAATCATATTGCTTCAGACCGATATCTCTGAACAGATAAACTGTATAATGTTTTCCTCAATTTATTTTTGCGCTAAGAAAATACATATTGAAATACTGTTTTCTTCTAAAACTAAATTTTACCATCAACAACTCAACTACAAACATCTCGGAGAACGGAATAGAAATGACAAAACTACAAAGCGGACCATAAAAACGATTTGTTTCATGAAATTTACATGGAATTATGTAAAAGAAGACATATGTTTAACAAAACTAGGACGGACCATCAATGGTGTTAATAGAATAACTCGGAAATCTTGAAATATTTGAGAATAATAAAATCTTTACCTACTATATCAAAAGTTAAAGGACTATTTTCAGCAATTACCTTAAAGTGTTAACGACTTTCTCAAGATTTTAAATTAATTCAATGCACCAAAAGCATATAATTTGTCATTACAATAAGATATGGAACTTAATCTTGCAAACAATTAAAGGAAAATAAGTGATTGTTTATTGTTTCCATTTGGGACTAAAATTTGT
Organism: Platerodrilus igneus; assembly: GCA_036346225.1. Taxonomy (NCBI): domain Eukaryota; kingdom Metazoa; phylum Arthropoda; class Insecta; order Coleoptera; family Lycidae; genus Platerodrilus; species Platerodrilus igneus. Next base: position 7,209 of record JARFIW010001120.1, on the reverse strand, counting down.
TATGAATATAAAAGCTTATTTAGGATTGAAAATAATTAGTACGGCAAATTTTGTTCATTTTTTTCTTTTATAAAAGAAACTGTTACAGTATACACTAGGAATATGTAAAATTTTGCAATCTCCCCTGTGTGATTTACTGTATGCCTTGAATCATTTGGATCCGCTTACAGGAACTCTTAAGACAATGAGGCAAAACATAGCTACAACCTATTATTATAATTTTAAATTTTCATAAGGTAAATCCTTAGGTGGAGTTTAACCCCACCTACGGCGTTGTATTTTAATAAATAACGTGATATCTATTGCGAAGAGTAATCTAGTCGCTGCACAGTTTACAGTTAGAAGTAGGACGTTGGTTCTAAAATATAATACAGTAGATACCGCAGAAAACCAGGAGCTATTGATAGTTCCGGGACTGAAATTGATTTAACTTATTCGTTATATCTTTATTGATTTAAGTACCTGCCAGATAATACGTCACCTCCTATTGAACTGAAATTTGGTTGGTTCAGTTGAAACAACGCGTTGCAAGTTGATGAATCATTTTCAGCAAGATTCACAGGAGGATACCAATACGTTGTGTAATGCATTGCGTTACGCTAGTTGTAAATTAAATGGGGAAATAAATGCAGTGAATCTAAACAGACAAATTAAATATGGGCGCATAAGGAGGAAGACAATAATTTATATTAAAGTCATTTTTAATCGAACCGTAGGTAAGCACAATAGTTTACTTAATTTAATTTTAATTTTTTTATTTTGGAAAATTGTTTTTTTAATTGACTGTATTTTGATAACTTTAGCTAGTTTTTTATTTCTTAAATAGGAAATTAGATTTTTGGACTGTGACATACGTTCTGAACGGACTTCTAGCAGATGTAGGTTTATTTGGGAGCTAAATTGGTGGATATCTTTCATAGAATTTTTTTCTTTAGACAAAAGGGATTGCGAGAGTTGTAGCTGAAGTCGATTTCCGAATGAATTTTCTGACTATCTCGTTCAATCGTAAATTATAACCAAAGGGTTGGGATAATACTTGACTGAGGAATGAAACTGACCTCATTCCTGAGGTAGTATATGCCTAACACTTTAGCACCCGAGGTGAAAAACTCCTGTAGGTGTTCTATTCCCTTATGGAATGGACAAAGCTGCTTTACGATATTTCGCTTTCAGCGGTGCTCATAGTGTTGTATAGTTTGAGGTTGAAGAATGTTCTACTTTGGAATTTTTACCTTTTACGTTTATTGTTTTATTTTTTAATTTATTTTGGACTTGACTAATCGACAAAAGGTTGTGACGTATCACTTGAACTGGAATTGACTTGAAGGGTGTTAGGGTCCAAGATTTTTAGAAAAATTCTTGTTTGTAGTATGGTTGTAACACGTTGCGTTACGCTAGTTATAACTTAGATGGAAAAATGTAGTGAATTTGAATGGATAAATATGGATAAATATGGACACATCTTGTATAACAGATTTCACAAATATTGATTCTTAATTAAATAGGCTTTTCAAATTTTGTTTTTATAAAAATAATTCCTATAATAAGGTGTAAGATTCTTTTTTAAATACATTGTAACTTAATGATTCAGGACGATGATTTAATTTAAAAATCACAAATGAAAATATGTATTAATATTGCAAGATACCACGTATGCATGGACAAAATAATTTACAATAGACAGATATCGCCTGCCTCGACGACCAAGGACAGGAAAATATCATTTACTACATATTGTGCATTACATACAAATAAACACGACAACGTATGCTTAGATTTAAAAGTATTACATCGTGAGGAAAACAGTGGGAAAAAATACCGTAATTAGAGATCCGACGGAAGAATTAATTAATTATTTATAAGCCAGTAATAAAAGACATCTAAAATGTAGACATATGAGCAATAGTGATAAGATGAACGTGACCGCAGGAATTGGAAATTGGTATGATGTTAAGTTAAAAGTGACGTTGAACGAAATACAGCTTCAAAGAAGAAAATAAATATAAATGTTAAAGACTATAAACATGGTGAACGAGAACTTTTTGAACTTACGCTTGCTCAGGCAAAGTATTTTCAATTCACGTGGTTGTGGAGCTATCGTTATTATGACCGGTTACAGTAGTTGAGATTTATAAAGTATACCCCTCCGTTAATTTGAAATTTTGTGCGGCGTTATGTCAAAAAAAGCTGTTATTTAAAGAACGAAAGATGTAAATATTAAAAAATTGGAAATTGGGTGTTTGGATATTTTAACCTTATAATAGATGAATTAATGCGTGAGTGCTTATGGGCTTTTACGCTTATACTTTGTTATGCATATGTAGGTTTTGGATGTAAACATGGTTTAAATTTAAGAAATAGGAAATTAATCGAACACGAAAGTGATTATTTTCTTGATCAATAATTTACCGACAGAACGAGTGTTAGTTAATTTTAAGTGTAGTGCTACCATTTTAAAATATTAAAAAGTACATCCGTACCAATTTTAAATTATTTGAAATGGACAATGTTAGATTACAAGGCAGCGGAGAATTAATCGTTGTCTATGTTTGCTATTAACGACATTTCTAGATATTAGAATTTATAAATGTCGTGTAACTTAATATCGGAATATGGAAAATTTGGAGTGATGATAGCTTAGTTGATAGATTAGATATAAGATATTTTATGGATTTTTCTTTTTGCAATACCTGGCGAGAGGAGATTAAGAAACTAAGGTTTTTTTAAGTATATTTGTGCGTACAATGAAATTATTTAGTGATAATAGAGCTTAACTGAAAGTTGATAGATTAGATATAAGATATTTTATGGATTTTTCTTTTTGCAATACCTGGCGAGAGGAGGTTAAGAAACTAAGGTTTTTTAAGTATATTTGTGCGTACATTGAAATTATTTAGTGATAATAGAACTTAACTGTAAGTTGTATTATTGGCTAGGATAAAATTTAGGTTATTGTAAAAAATTCACAGCAACGCCAGTAATGGAAATTTGGAAGAGGCATTTTATTTTGAGAAATTTCTCTAGTTATGCCAGATCAGGTGTTTTTAAAATATTTTCGAGAAAGATAATATATAAAGTGATGATATTTAGGAAAGTGAAGCAAGGATGGCCTATGCGGAATAACCGTCTTCTGTATTGGAATAATATCAAAAGAGATTGCTGTGACAGATGGTTTGGCGTTCTTCAATTATGACAAGTAAAAAAGCCTTTCAGGATAAGTGATAGTGTAAGGTAGTATTTTTGCATTTCAGTCGTCATTATTTATTTATTTATTTTATATTGAATTTTTCTATTTGCTTTTATTATTTTTTCCAGGGGAACCCACTCCTGCACCATTGCAATTAGCCGGAGCACCCTTATATTGTTACGGAGTCCCCGCCTCTTCAAGGCAAATCAAAATTTAACATCTTAACGCTTTTTTATTACCGAATTACCCAAGTGAGGTTTATACAGAAATCCCTGCTAGAAAACTTTCTGAATGGTAGGTGCAGGATTTAGTATTGCAAAACGCTACGAGTATGGTTTAGGTATAGACTATGTAGAACCAATAAACTCAAAAGTTTATCCTACACCGGCGTCGTATTGGTGAATATAGGTGAATATTAAAATTAGTTGTCTGTTAAAACAAGGTATCATTGAAAGATCAGGTACCCATTTTGTTAATCCTCTGGAAATAGAAGAATATGTTTGTCTCGGTACTAGAAGGATAATCCCATGTACTACACCTCAATTTGATGGTCATCCAACACGGTCAGTTCTCTTGTAAGATTAAATGATAAGCGTTGTATTTTGTAATAATTTTTCATTAGTTAATTTTTTAGAAAGGAATCAAAAACATTCTTTTATGTGTTAAGTGAATTAATCCAAAACGTAATTTTTCCAATTATTGGATAACCAGTTTCCATTTCTTATAATCATTAAATCTGCTATCTTTAGTATTAAATCTAAAGTAATTCCTCTTGTTTCCTGAATTCGGTCCTGTGTATGTTATAAATTATTACTTACATTGCAGGTTTAGTATGATTCGAATAGGCCTAGATATGCTAGGATACTGTTTCAGAGATTTTTATTGCTCTCTGGGAAATGTTGTAAAGCTTTTATTGTACCTTCAAATATTTTTGCCGGAAGTACATAGACATTTTAGTATCGAAGTTCGGACAAGTAAATACATTGTTCACTGTGTGTTATGGTGTGTCGATGTAGTCTTCTAAGTTTCTCGCCATTTACCTTTTGGTGTCTTTCCCTTACGGCACTACAACTACTATCGGCTAGCACCATGTTAAAAATCTACAAAAGACCAAACTCCTGAAAACCCTGGGATGAGCTCGTCGCCGAAGACTGAATTGTAAGTGCAATAATTCCAAAATCTTTGTATAGAACTTTCATTATTCAAACCCTAATATTTAATTAAGTAAGGATGGGGATATGTAATAGTTCACAGGTTTATCAGTTAAAGAACATACATACCAATTTAAGGTGACTTCTTTTGGTACGTCTGTGTCGACTGCATTACCTGTTTGGCAAACACAAAGGATTTTATACCAACTATGTGTATGATATTTTCATTTTCAGTCAATATTTTATATAACATGTTATGCATTAGAAAAGAGTTTTATTGAAGTGGGTTTAAAATCGAATTTGAAAAAATGTGAATTTTTCCAGGGATTTCAAACTTTGGGATGTAGAATTAGTAAAGAACATTTTTTCATTAATAACGGAGAATTTTCTGATATTTTTAAATATTTTAAACCAAGTAATATCAGGACTCTAAATGCATTTCAAGGCGTGATAAATTTTACAAAAATTGTATTCTTCTTTTCACAAAAATCTGTGTCCTTGTGCATTTACTTAAGAAAATGCGAAGTGGTTGTTGTTAGAGGAATGTGAGATGGTCGTGATTTAGTTGAAATTAATATTTTCCTTCTCTCTTTTCAAATGTTTGTTGTAATCCGAGAGGAAGAGAATGCGAAGACCTGCGATGACATAGTCTCAAGAACAGTAAAAAAATCATTATTCAATATCAAATTGATCAAATACTACAATTCTATATTTTATTCGTCGGTGAGTTTCTTGAACATTGTTTACTTCCCATACTTTAACACATTTCATAAGTCTAACTATGACCTAAAATAAAAATTTCCAATTGCATCATTTTAACTTTACTTTACACCTTAATTTAATAGGATTTATAGGGCTTAATGCCTTAAAAGTCAGGGGTTACTGGTAACGGTTGGACCCCCAATAACAATTATGGAATTTCTGATACTAAAAGGGATAATCAGGGATAATCTAATCCTGATATTGCTATTCACATTTTAGAAAATTCATTATTTATTAAACTTGTAGACTTACTTATATTGAAACTTTATCTCATTTTTATACGAAAAAGAAATAGAAACTTCAGAAATTCCTTAGTTCGAAGTCCATTATTGCGAAGCAAAGTAAGTTTAGCAGCTTCGTTTGGCTCTTAATATAATTGCAACAAAATACAATCCCATATAAAAAAGGCGAGAAGCTGAAAAATATTGCCGGGTCTAAATGAAACCAAGCGGGCGGAAATACTCCTGGATTTTACAGGATTTTATAAAGAAATGTAAAGCGCCGAAAGCAGCATTCGTTTAAGTGTCTACGAAAGAATATTTGATTAGTCCAATCAATAATATTTCTGAATAAATCTGCCATCTTGCAAATCAGTCAGACTCCCCAGGGGAGCGCCTTTGTCCGGATTGCTAAATATGATATATGGTACGTAAGTAACTTACTTTTCAGAAAAATTCCGCACTTTATTTTTATCGCATTGCACCCTAGGGGATGTGACGACGAAAGGACAGGTTTCGACAGATACGCGTTCTGAATTCATGCTTGAGTAGGTAATAAAATGTAAAAAGGAAATAACCTTTAAAACATAATTTAACTACGTATAAGTTGTTTATTAAGCATAGGAAAGTAAAATAATAAATAAAAGAAGATGTCGGTTTTGTTTTAGGAAAGAGAAAGATCCATACATAAAGGAATCTTACCTGTAATATAATCTGTTATAGTAAATTAACAGTTATAAAAAACTGAAACCCAACTTTTTATGTAAAGTTAATTACCATTTCAAATCGAACTGGTAATTGAAAACCGTTAAAAAAAAGCTGCAGCAAGATTTGAACCTGCGACCATTGATTTGCCGGATCAACACTCTAACCAACTGAGCTATGCAGTCAATTGATTAGTATGTGTTATAATTTATACTACTAAAGCTTGTTCTTATTTCGATTTTCAATTACGTCTATGCAGCATGGCAGCATGGTTTAGTACACGGTTGGCTCTAAGGGCGAGATCGGGTCCGGATCTGGACTCTTTAGGGAGAGACCGGAGGTACGTTCGAGCGTTCCCTTAGGGGTTTTTCAAACGGAAATATACGTCATACTGCAAAGTGTGCGAGAAAGTGTAAGAGATGCCTGTATTAAAAAACATATCTATATTGTGTCTAACAGCCAGGCGGCACTCAGGACTCTAACAAGTCAGAAAGTGTCATCTAGAATGGTGTGGGAATGTATTGAGGCACTTAATGGACTGGCACAACAAAACTCTGTTACATTACAGTGGGTACCAGGCCATTAAGGACTCATGGGAAATGAAATTGCAGATGAACTTGCATGACAGGGGGCGCAAAGGCCATTTATCGGTCCCGAACCTGTCTTGAGAGTCACCAAAGCTGCCGTGCGTAGCTATATTAGCGAAAGGATGTGTAGCAAACACCAAAGAAACTGGCAGAACAGACCAGGACTAACACAAAGCAAGGCGCTGATAAAGGGGTCTAGCAAAAACAAAATCCAGGAACTGCTTCATTTAAGCAGGGAACAACTCAGAATCACTGTGGGGTTCCTAACAGGACATACTTCTGTCAAGGTTCACCTCCAGAGGATGCATAAATATAAAGGAGACCTCGAAAGCAGAATCTGCTCAGAGGAATCGGAGACTGCAATGCATGTACTATGCAGATGCGAGGAGTTGGGCAGAACGAGACAGCGCCTATTCGGGCGACCAAGGCTAGAGCCGAAGGAAGTTGATACTTTTTCATTAAGGCACTTGTAATCTATGATTCGGGGTGCAGGCTGTTATCGTTGGAGTGGGAGTCGTCTTAAAGCAAGTAGGTTTGGCTTGATTAATTGTTTAATAACATATGCAAAAATAATTATAAGTTCCAAAAAATACGTACGG